>WEIS01048717.1:0-15066 GCA_013389965.1 Todus mexicanus
ACTTATTAGGACCTTGTGATTAAAGGCATGGAAAGCATCTCTCTATGCACAGATTTTTAACATGTTCTTCAATTCTGAGGAGCAGTGGCCTTGCTTCAGCTGTTTAGCATTGTTGTAAGATACACTGAACTGAGGCTGCTGAGCAGATGAGAGTGTCAACATATAGCGCAAGCTACAAATACACCTCGCTGGCTGCTGAGAATGCCTTTTATGGCCATATGGAACCACAAACTAGAGCAGTTTTACATAGTAAAACAACTTAGCTGGTTTCTGTGGCCATAAGCTTTTCAGCATACACATCAATCATGGGCAGCAAAGGCCATCCTCTGCTCAGCATTTCTCCTACATGTGCTGCCACCCACCAAAGCAGAAGTTGTTCCTCGGCAGCCTCAAAGTCACAAGCAAGAGACTACCCCAGCAAACCAGTAAGCTGTCAGGAGTAGTCTTAGAGCTGAACCCAAGTGCTTAGATACTTGGTGACTGACTGCACGTGGAGGCATCCTCTCTGAGCACTCCACCAACAACCCTCTTTCAAAGGCATTGCATTAACATGTTATGCAGAAAACAGCAAATGGGGTGGTACTGCTTTTCTGTGACTGAAGAAGATAGCTCTTTGTGTAGTATGCTCTTCTGCAATATAAAAATTCAAAATTTAGAGATGAACTTGGAAAAATCTCCAAGGCTGGTGCATCCCTCAAACTCCCACAGTCACAAGGGTGTAGGGTATTTAGGTCAAGTGCTGAAGTTTTCCTTTGTAAGCTGTTCTGTTAAATGCAAAAGCTTAAAATAGTTATTATAGATGGGGTTTGATTAGGTTTGCATAAACCCTCTGCTCCATGATTTGGATGTGAGAAGTCAAATAAAACACACTTATCCTCTGTAGAAGTGACCCGACTACCATGCATTAATGAGAGAGAGACAGTTAATGCCTCTGTCTCTTTCCACATCAATTAATAATTGCTGAGATTGAACAATTATGAACCTTTCTAAGCTATTAGCAGGGGAAACACCAGCAAATCTGTACTAAGTTTATTGGCAGAATTTTATTTAATCAGACTTTCTGGATATACATTGCACCCCTGTGGGGTTTACTATATAAAGTTCTCCTATTTAAGGAAGGGGCAGAATATAGAAGTTTTTGTTACTGATGTCATATGTCAAAAGCCTGACCTTACTGCAATTCCCTAGGAAATTACATTCCATTGACGTGTGGTTTGAAGAGCAACTAATAAGCTAGGTGAAGTTTACATACTATCAGTCCAAGTCTCTGTTCCCCTAAGTCTGAAATCCTGTTTGCTTCAGGGAAACCTCTTAATAGCTTAGTAGGAACAGGTTTCCACTTAATAAACATTCTCTTTGGCAATACCTTGTAAACGGTCTCAGTGCAGTTAAGCATTTTACAAAGAGATGGATTATCTACTCTCAACAGCTTTCTATGGACATTGTTTCTGGCAGTAATGACATGTTTTAAAAGTTTCTTCTCTACCACAGCTGCAATGTAAATGCCTTTTTTTACAAAAAAATGTTCTTGTCATGGTATGTAATTTCCAACCTTTACATAGGGGTAATTCAATTATCTTTATACTGTCAGCTGACCTCACATTCCTTCAGTTAGAAAAAAGCTATGTGGTTTTTGTAGGGATCTGGAGCTGACATAACTCTTCATCTTGTTCACTACTTCTTTGTCAAGAAAGTAATCTGAAAATGAGCAGGGGTTTTTTTGTGTGCTTGCCTGGGTTCTTTAGGAGAAAAAATGAAGATATTATTCTGAAGTCCATGCTTAATTAAGAAAGAAAGAGTGTTCTTTGGAATGAGAAGATTCCTGCCTGAATAAATTCCTTTGTTTGTCAACTAACTTGCCTCTTACAGAACAGTCAGACTGAAAAGTTGTGAATTTATTTGGAAATTATTATTCCTTGAGATTAACACTATTCCTCTGCAATCCATTTCTACCTCACACTTGGTTAATTGTCAAATCAGTGATGATAACCCTAAGTACAATGAGTTAAAGACTTACAATGAATTTATATTGCCTTGATAAATTAAATTAATGTTAGTATTATTGCTGCTTACAGATTAGTAGGGGAGACTTCCTTTTTGAGCTTTACTTGTTGGCAGATGTTTTCATTACCTTGAGACAGAGGCACACTTTTCTTAGCAGCACTATCAGTTCAATGACGACTTAGGGTAAGGATATAGCCCTTCATGCCTAAAGAGAAACAGAGCTGTAGAACTGTTGCACAGGGTTTTGATGCTGCTAATGAAGACTGATGACAGGCACGGTTTTGATCTACCATAGGCTCAAACTCTGCTTCTGAGAAGCTGTGCAATACCTCAGCTTTTTTAATAAATGAATAAATAAATATTGTGCTTGTACTTAATCAGAAACAAGGTCACTGCCTTGGCAGAGAGTAAAACTGCATGTGTTACCTCCAGCCGCCCTCATCCAAATGCTATCAAAGGGCAGATCTTGCTATGCTATGTGTCTGCTCTTGTTAAGGGGTTTCAACTAATGCTGGGAGCGTAATGCCCGCTGCATTGGGCATTTAACTGATTTCCCCTCTCTGACAGTAAGTCACAGCTGTATGAGATTTACCTTGCGTGAAATTTACAGTGTTCCTCAGATGTTTCACTGGATTGTCATTGTCACCATGTTGGTAAAATCATCCGGCATCATAAAGTTAGATATTTAACAGGGGCCTTGCTCTAAATCTCAAACTATCTTCCATCATCCCTGTCTCCTGATTTTCCTTCCTGTTCTTCTACCTCTGAGGATGAAAATGCATTGCAACAATTTGGTTACCACTGAATACAAGTGGGAGTGGGGGATGCCATACCATACTAAGTTAGCGAAGATAAATATAGCACTAATTTATATTAATTTTTTTGTTCATATAGTCTTTATTCTCTACCTGACTTTTCTTTCTTACTCCTGATATTTATCAACTCACCATAAAAAAAATAAAAAATAAAAAAATTTTTAACAGCGCAACATTGAAATTGCACAGTCCCAAATCCAAATCAACCTCTGTTCAATACCACTCTGCAGTGCAACATCTCCATTTTTCCTCAAAAGCCACCATTATATTATCATCACATCACCCTAGTCATGTTGCTAATGATCCTTTTTTCTTCTTTCTCTTACTAGGTCGTTTTTACTACCTAATTCACCCGACCAAGCTGACCTATGATGAAGCTGTTCAGGCGTGCTTGAAGGATGGAGCTCAAATTGCTAAAGTTGGCCAGATATTTGCTGCCTGGAAGCTCCTGGGGTACGACCGCTGTGATGCCGGCTGGCTGGCTGATGGCAGCGTCCGCTACCCAATCTCCAGGCCAAGGAAACGCTGCAGTCCTAACGAAGCAGCCGTTCGCTTTGTAGGCTTCCCTGATAAAAAGCACAAGCTGTATGGTGTCTACTGTTTCAGAGCATACAATTGAAAATACCTAGAGCACGAAAGTTTTAAATTCATTAATAACATGTGAAAGATTTCTTTTCGATACGAACTCATGCAAGTTACCAAAACTGTGATAAAACTTTTTTAATTACTGTAAAGAGTCATTTTCATAAACCCAAACCATTAATTTTTTGGGGTTGTTTTGTTTTAGTATTTTTGTAAAAGTATCATTCCATAGATATTTTAAATTAATATAATTTAATGGAAGCTCTAGGTAAGGAAGCTTTAGAGCCAAGTTCTTTAAGCTACATCATCCCAACAAAATATACTTTTCATGAATGGGGCATGCAATAGAGCTTGATGATTGCTAGGGCACTATTATGGAATGTAAGGCTACTCAAAGCAGAAGCTTTTAAAAGCACAGATTTTACATATTTGTACCAGTTTGAGAAACACTGCAAATTATTATATCAGCAATTTTGAAATACGATAATCTTTTTGTTAAAGGGGATCAGTGAGATTTTGGAAAAAAACAGACCTCAAACCGTTGTAGGTTAGAAAATAACTGTTTTCACTGGTTTCACATGGGAACAACACAGAGTTTAATAAAACCAGCTAAACCAGTCCACAAAAATAGGACTAGTTTTAAAATTTAAAATTCTTGCCTTTCTGAAAAATAAACTTATGGTCCCATGCATAGGAACAAGCACAATTAGCTTCACCTGAACTTTTCATTTGTGTTTTTATTGTGTAAGTCATTGATGAGAGTTAATTAACTAATGAGAAACCCCTATTTTCTTCCTAATTCAAATTAAAGATGCTTGAGAAGTGTTGTATAACCTTTGAGTAGCTTTACTGAGTTATTTTTAAACTCTTAAAGGCCATTTGCTAAGCAGCATATAGCATCTACTCAGGGCAGTTGTATTAATGAACTGCTGGACAGAGAAATTGTAAACTTTAGCAGCTTGATTTTTCATTAGCCTTTGAAATGTTATTGTCTTAATGATAGAATATTACGATATTTAATATTTCTTACCTATTTACACATCACAAGAAATAAAAATTAGAAAAAATAAAATTATGAAGTCTTAGAACACAATTATTAAATAAAATTTGAAACCAGCTATTAAGGTTTTAAGAGAAAAAAAAATCCTTACATCTTGTTTGTATCTAAAAAGTACATCTGTTTTTTAAACTATCAGTGAGAAACTAGTATTGATAGCCCTGAATTATTTAGTTAATCCTCCTCAGAGTTAACAGAAAAAGATTATTTAAACACTTCTTTTCACTAAATCTGCAGTGGTCTAGTGGAAGATGTTTACGTATGTCTGCCAGTGTCAGAGATAAACAACGCACTGTGCATGGTGCCTAGGATTTTCAGAGCTGCCTATAGCACTAGGTCCTCCCTAAATACCAATTTGAGGGAATTTGGATTTCTGATGCAAACTTATTTTGGATGCAGCAATTCTTGGTGCTCATCTTTAGATACCTTAATGCAACCAGTTTTTCAGAGAGTGGGTGCTCAAGGCTCTCTGAAAATTTACTCCACTTATGGTGACTCAAGCTGGATATCCAAAAACCAGAGGCCACTGATTAAAAATATCTTGGCCGTGAGTAATCTGTTAGGCAGTTTTGATGTTCTCTATCCAGTATTGGTTCTACCACTTAGAAATGGAGAACTATTTTTCCTACTCTACGCTTGCTGACTGAAGATTTCAGAGGACCAATATTTGTATTCCGCAGTTTTATAGCTTCCCATTGTTTCTGTATCTAAATGAGATACAGTGGTATTTATCTAAGTAGGACACAACTGGTATGCTTTCATGAATGGTTTGGTGTAGTTATTTTCCCATGGACATGAGTAAATAAATCTCTTTCCCGGAGTAGTTGTGGTCCTGTTTTAAAACTCTGTGAATAAACCAGGAACAATATATGGTAAGATTGTAATGGAAAGGTGCCATAGTATAAGAGGTATTTTATTGGAGTTTGTTCCAATCAAGCTCAGAGGCAAATTTCCATCCTTCTGGGGATATTTGCATCCACTGTGGATATGTGGATATTTGCTCATACTATACAGATGAATCAATCTTGGTGCCAACCTCCCCCCCTCCCCCTTTTTTTAATCCACTAGGAATTGGATTTTCTTGAAAATCTATCACTTAGCTAAAAATAGAGACTTACTACAGGTCAAGCCCCTAAACCCATGTAATCTTTTCTGAATAGCCATTTTTTAAATGTGTCCATTTCACACATTTTTCTCAGGCCATTCAGAACCTTTTCTGAACCCTTTGGAGAAAAAAAAGGAAATGGAAAGAGAAATAGAAAATATCCATACAGGATAAGTAGTGGGGTATGCAAGACTGGACCACAACCAAGAGGAATACATGTTATTCCCCCATCCAACCTTCAGAAACATGGAAAGAAAGACTATTTCATAGTCTTCTCTGAAGCTTGGACAGGGAGATTGTGGGATGGGAAAAGCTATATGGAATATCCCAATTGTTACCCCAGCTAGATCCAGAGTTGCTGTAAAGAGGGAAGCCTTCTATGCAACTGGCTTTATCCTTCCCAAAGATCTGCTAGATCTGGAGGAGGCTGCATGGTTTTCCTATTGCACAGAGGTGAAGAGACCCTCATTAAATTTTTTTTATTTTTTTTTTTTTTACCTCGCCAGGGAAACCCTTCACAGGGTTTCACCCAGACACATCTTTTTTGCAGGAATGGGGATTATATTTTGCCTGCATAAAAAATGTACACATCCAACCCACTCGTGGGGCTGGCTAAAGTGCCCTCACTGCTAGACCAAAGGCACTGCGGGAAAGGCAAATTCAGCCTTTCACCAACTTTGCAATGCTCTGGAGATGGCTGGTCAGGTCCTAAATCACAGCAATCTCAGGCTTGCGCTAGCTTATGCCTTCTGTGTCCCTATCTCTGGGCTGCCATTGTGACAGCCTGGGCGTAGCATCCCCCCACCCACCCCTGCTTTGTGCATCCCCCAAACCCCTGGCCGGTGGCTGAGCAGGCTCTGCACCACCCAGGTGATCCCTCAGCTCTGGGGAAAGCCCCTGAGCTTCCAGCTTGGCAGCACAAAAAGGCCACAGGGCAACAAGGAATTAGGTCTTCAGAGAGATGCTGAGCTGGCATTCGATCACAAATGGCCAAATTTGTCATTCAATTATGCCTGTAAGTTCGCATTGAAGATACTGCTTGCTAGGAATCATGTGTTCATGTAATGGAGTCACACTATGTGGATTTGCATTCATCATGATACTTATGAAGAGCCCAGTAATCTAACTTGGGATCAGACTAGATTTAGATCTGTGTATTGATATGCAACATTAGGTATTATTATAACAGAAACAGTTAATTCAATAGTTTAACAAAAATATGTTTGTATGAAAAAATAATTAGTTCTAATGTAAGCAGGTATAAAAACCATTAAAAGTGTATGATTACCTGAGAAGTGGGCACAAATAGACAAAAAGACACGAATTATATTTATTTTTACAGCTACTGACTCTTTCCTTTTATAATGTCAAATGTCAGGATGTTTTCTTATTATTGACTGAGCTAGCTAGGTGCTTGGATAAAAACTTTAAAAAGCAGCTTAATAACTGGATAAAAGTCTGTGCTATTTTCTGTTCATGAGAGAATATTCTATCATGAAAATCAATTTCTGTTCTCTGTCATTATCCTGTATTTCACAATGTATATGAATTTTAATGCCCATGAATTGACAACAATTAAATCATGTTGTTCTTTTCAATATGATGATTCCTCCTTATTGACTGGCCATTCGTCTACTTCTGTCCCAGAAAACACAAAAAGGAGAGGAACAGATCAAAGTATAAAAGTACTTACTTTGCTCTAGTAAACAAAGTGAGTACAAGACTACGGAAAAAAATAAAGAAAACTTTATTTCAAAGGGTTTATTTTATGCTTCTTTGAAGCATTTTGAAAGGAGAAATGCAAGTACCAACTTCTTTGTGTTCTCTGCCATCTTCTAAAATAAATTTTAAAAAAAGCATAAATAAGGAAGGCACTTTTTCTTAATCGTTGCTGTTACACTGCAAATGCATCACAAAAATTGGATGTAGAACAGTGTTTTGTGTATAGGAAAATTTATGAAATTATTTATATAATCCTATAGTCTTAGAAATTAAAACTCAACAAAAATCACTCTTTTTAATGTGCAACAATAAGTATTTCCAGTGTCAAACAAAGAATTAGCTATTCAAAGCACTGGTCCAGCTTTTCAACTTCTGTAATCACACTATTTCTGCATTCTTCTATTGATCTGTGCCAGAAAGTTAATCCTGAAAGCTGCCTACAGTGCAATATGTCGCTGAGAAATACCAGTCTTCCAGAAACTTTCAGCATATCAACCATGTTTCAAGATAGATGAAAAACAGGTTATGAAAACTTACCACTCATAATAAGGGAAATCTGTGTTACCATTAATATATGACGGAGACAAAAATACTTCATTTTCTTACAATTTAGCTAAAACAATTTAAAAACGTGAAACATTTTAACTATGCAACATTAAGCATAAAATTAAAACTGCCTTTGGTAGAAACAGTTCCTGAATAATTAGGATTTTGTTTAGCCGCAGCAGCTTCCATTGAATGATATGCCACTATTCAAAACAGAGACACTGTACCCGTGTTTGGAAGTGACTTGACTTCAGATTTGATGGAACTATCACAAAACCAGAAATGCCAAGATTTTTACCTGAGGACTTAGTAAATGAAGTTATAGGTTGCCATTTTATTTAGTCATTCTCTTACTCACTCATGGATTCCAGCAGCTTTCTGTTCAACAGCAATAACAGCTGGTTATTCTTCAAGGTCTTAGGAAGCTGAATCTTACAGATTTGTTAGCCATTTTCTCCCTTTTTCAGAAGCAGTTACAGAAGTTGAACAAACATGCTTCAGGGCAATGAAATTCCAATGCCAATTCCAATTTGCTATATAAAAAGATACAAGATTTCTCTGGGTTTCAATCAAGAACACAAAAAATAGCAAATACTCATCATTTTAAGAAAATAGGAAGATAAACTGATTAAAAATA
This sequence comes from Todus mexicanus, assembly GCA_013389965.1. Classification (NCBI taxonomy): domain Eukaryota; kingdom Metazoa; phylum Chordata; class Aves; order Coraciiformes; family Todidae; genus Todus; species Todus mexicanus. Next base: position 8,469 of record WEIS01048717.1, read on the forward strand.
ATTACTACAGAAAGATAATAATCACTATAATTACTAGTGAAAAATAATTGATAATTACTAGTGAGAAATATTTACTTCTCTTCCTATGCCATAAATAGGGATGGTCCCTTTAAAACGAGAGTGACCTGAAAGATTGTTTAATAAGATAAAGACAACAGAAAACAATACTTCAGCTTCCGATCTTTCACGCTGAGTTTGCCTTTCTTACAGTTTGCCTTTCTTATAGTTTACATAATAATTATTAAGCCACCAATTTAAATATATAATTAAAAAAGAAATCCAACGGATTGGGTTTTTTTAAAACCAAGAGTTTGGAAGGGATTTCTTCCTTTTCTTCATCAAGCTTCCAATAGAAGGAAATTCTCATTAGAAGTCCTTTCAGTCTAACAGTTTCCTCTTTTTGTCTGAGAATGTGTCAATCTATACAGCCACAACAGAGTGAAGTCCATCTATTTCTTCAATATTGTGCCACAGGTAAGCCATTGTTTGACTGATAACTATGGCCCTAACACAGGATTTAGCTAATGAATTATGCACTAACATATATTACTGTGTGTTTAGTGGGTGTTTAATGGATTCCTTTAGGGTTTTTTTAAAGGCCAACAAACAAAATGGTATGCCTTGATGCTACTTAAATATGAACAGTTTGGGGTTTATCCTTTACTAAAAACTATATTGTAAGATTTCAGCTCCTTACTTCCTACACTGTTGCTCACTGGATTTATATGCCTGGTGCTATTTGCTTTCTACTTAATTTCCTCCTGATTTCTTTAGGAGCTAAAAGAAAATTAAGTTTATACTTTTATGTAGCAAAAGACCAAATGTCAAAATTTTGGAGTTCCAGCTGAAATATAAGATAGACAGATTAAGAAGTCTTCATTTCAGCAGAACTGGTTTTTGAGTCAACGGCTGCTTCTTACAATGGCAAGCTTCAAAATCCCAGAAAAAAAAAATCATATTCTCTGTTACCAAACATGAGCCACTAGTGCCTATTCTTTTTCTTGACTTTCAAGAACATTTTTTGGAGATTTTAGTTCTTTATTAGCACTCTTGATTTGGAGTTGGGTTTTTTTCACCAGCAATTAGAATAAAATTAGCAAGGAAATCATCCCTGCCAAAAAACCATGCAAAAAATGCAACGAAAACCAAACAAAACAAAAAAAACCAAACCAACAAAAAAACCCACCAAAAAACCACCAAACAAACAAATCAAGAAACTAGCAAAAAAAAGCAAAAAACCCCAACAAAACAACAAAAAAACCCCCCACAAACAAAACCAACAAAAACAAAACAAGAAAACAAACAAACAAAAACCCCAAACAAACAAGCAAAAAAAGAGAGGAAAAGGAAGACAGGAATAAGCCAAAAAACTAAGAACACAACAAACGACGAACAGTAGATGACAGTAACATCTTAATAATGATGCTGAAGTATGAAAACCAAAGGAATAGTAATAACAGGTTATTCCACACTTCCTAGTCTTGAACAGTGACATAGCTTCCCTTCCTCTGAAGGTTTGCCAGCAGACTCAGGTCCTCACAGCTCCAGCAGAGCCCTGTGCTGATCACCTTCGTGCCACTTTGCTCTCCATCCTGCATTTTGCTCCAGTCCCAGGAAGGAGAGCAGGGATAGGAATAAGCATCAGATAACACAACAGGGTGCTTGCACTGTGTAAAGGGCGAAGTTGCAAAAGGCACAGCTGGCAGGAGCTCTGAATTCAGATTTATTGCTTGTAGGTTAGGAGAGCATCTCCTGTGTAATGTCCCAATAAGCTCATTTACTAAGGTTGTGTGTGGGAACATCAGAGACAACAATACTCTCTTGCACACCAGGGTATCACACATTCTCAAGCAATTTCTATCATGTTGACTTTTGTATTTATATTATTAATGGTCTCTAATGGAAGAAATACGTAAATTTCTCACTTGACCCTGCTTAGCCCTTCTTTGAACTTAAACATCTGTAGTTAAGTGTTTCTGAATTTGTGAATAGAATGAATACAGCAATGATTTCTCTAGTTAGATGACAGTTTAAATACTGCATGCAAGGATTAAGGGCTAAGGTCATAACTAAATACGACTACATGTACATTAATAAATAAATAAATAAATAAAAAATCAGTGCGATTAATTGAATGCAGTTCGGTGGGTTTGATCTGTATCTTCTGATCACCTCCACTTCTTGCTCTCTATCTTGTATTAGAGGGTGATTTTTGGGTATGTGAGAATTTCTGTTTGAGGGCCAGAAATAAAACCTAGCCTGATGAAAAAAGCCCTGTAACTCTCACTGTGCAGATGTAGGAATGTCAGCATTAACTGTTCCAACCTTCTGAACCACTGCTGATTCATCAAAGCACTTCCCAATGCAGACATAACACAGATGGATAACTTGGGAGTGCTGTTAACAAGTCACAAGGATAACAGCCCAGTAGAATCTCATTGCAGTTATGCCTCAGCCACCGGGAGTACTGGATGCAGTACACTTGCACCTGTAGTACAGATCTCCTCCAACTCCTGGCAGAGTCAGTAAGGCTGCCGTCATACCCAGTAAGGCTTTTGGAGGGTTTGGGCTTTACATATATATTTTTACATACATATTTTATATTTTTTACACATGCTTAGCATAAAGAAATAAATATTTTCTCATCTAAATTTCAGAGAAAGAACAAACTTAATAGAGATTGTGGTGTCTGAATGGTGTGCCCAGCTGGAGACAATGTGTTGGATCCTCCTTTCTGCTCTAGGTTTTTTGTGCCCAGTAAAAGGGATGGAGTGGAAGGAATGCCTGGCACTAGAGTATCAGATGATGAAAACTGATGAATCAGTTATTCCAGTGCAGGTAGTTTGAAGGGCAATCAAAAGGCTGTGCTCCAAAACCTACTCTCCCTTTTTGCAAACTTTCTTGTAGGGACGAGTAAGGGTTGAAATATGGTGGCAATATTGTGTTATACTTCGAAGTACATAGACATGAATGAGGGATGCAACCTGCTTCACCTAACCTCTCTCAGCCTGGACATCAAACCAAACGACTCCCAAGCACATTCTCAGAGCTAGGCAGTTTCAGAAATATGTTTTAAAACTGTTTGTACACAACCTGTCGAAAACAAGGTTTAAGAGTAGCTTTCAGGCTCATCAGAGTGTGTACCAACCTGACAGTACTAAACTGCAGTGTAACTGTTCTCGTCAGGTTGCTATATCCCAATCAGATCCAAAAGATCCAGGTACTCTAGTTTCTGCTCATTCATTATAGAAAACTAACAATACATTTCTTTGTTTAGTTATCAATGCAGCACAGCATTATTAGCATGCACCTGGCATTGCCTGCGTGGAAAGCCAGTTAAAATAAGTTTTTATGCTGTTACTGACTGCAGTCAATTATAGCTGAGCTTTACTGCATCAGTGTGCCTCAAGGGAGTTTCTTAGGATATTTAGTTCTGAAAAGTACGCTGCTCAGCACAAAACTAACATTTGGGATATTTTTAACCCTTCTTTTCATTTCTCTGCATCTTCACTCTAGAGTAACATGTTCACCTTTATAACACCAAGAGGTGACATCCTAATGCACAAGAATGACCTCAGCTAGAAAACACAGAGCTATGAAAAGGTTTTCAATTCCCACAGCTTTTACAAACATCTAATTATCTCAAATATAATTATCATAAAATGACTGCATCGAGAATTGCACCAGGAAAGCCTGTCTTTTCAATTTTTAAAGCATCACCTTCAAGACTGCATGCTTCTTAAAAAATTGTATTTTCATTTAACAATTTCTGAAGGTAGCACACAAGTCTTGTTTTTCTCTAGCAAAAGGAAAACAATTTGTACATAAACTCTAAAAAAAGAAATGCTTTAAGAGCAGAGAACATTGTTTCTTCCTGATAGTTCTCAATCACAGCTAACATTTCTTAAATAGGTATTCATTTTTCCAATGCATTTTTCAGCACTGGAGTTTCTGCACTGATCCACAATACAAATGAATTTGATATTTTTTAGCCAAATCCATGATATATTCTCAGGTATGTGTGAGCTACAGGAGCAATGCACTCATTAGTTATGCAGGGTTAACTGTACAAGGAAATCAGGCAGGCTTTTTAGATAGATTTTTTCATTTCTCACAGATTACCAGATTTTTAAGCAATGCTTATAATAGCACTAATTTCAGAAACATGTGGGATCACTACAGTTAATAATGCAAATTTGTATTTGGATTGTCTTCACTTCTAAAAAGCTCAAAAACGAGGCCTTAAAAAATTTAATTATCCCATATAATGTTAAACTAACAGCTGAGAAACTAGGAGTGGAGAGTCACATGGGCATCAGGGCACTTCCACACGAGTTCTTCTGCCCCAGGCAGATAAGTGCTCTGCCTGGGAGCAGATACACCAAAACTCCCTCTAACTGGGAAACTCAGTCTCTGTCCTGGTTTGAGCTAGAATGGAAAGAATTCTATTCAGCAACTTTACTTTTTGGCTCAGTCTCTTCTAACTAACGACACTTTCTGAAGGTAACAGCAGATTTTCACAGACAGTCTCTGCTTCCAGCAGTGATAATGCTCCATGATTAAAGTTAGATCAAGGGTTCGTGTGTGCAGAAAGGCTCTTGCTGACATTTGCTCCTGTGCAGACTAAGGTCACTGCTCAATCTTGGGAACCATGGTGGGCGTGCAGGAGGTAAAGGCCACACGTGCCTGGAGGAGTGACCAGGACAGGTGACCCCAAACTGGCCAACGAGACATTCCATCGCATGTACAGCATAGTCAGTATAAAGCTGAGGGATCACGGGGGGCAAGGCCCTCTTCAATGGCCAGTGTCTGAGGAGAACCCTGTCCATTCTGCCTTCGATTCTGATCTGTGTGTTCCTGAATCCAGTTCCAGAATCCAGTTCCTGAATCCAGTTCCAGAATCCAGTTCACTTTTACCGCGGAGTCTAGTCCGGGACTTCCACAGCACCTGCTCCACAGCAACAGTAGTGACAGAGATGAAACTGTTATCAGAGGCGTTGTGTCCGGTATATTTGTATATATTCCATTTTCTTGTTATTATTTTCATTAAAGCTACTGTACTTACCTTTTCTAATCAATGTCTCTCTCCCTTATTCCCTTTCTCTTCCACTTTGGGAAGGAGAGGGGTTAACAAAGAATGTTGTAGGTTTAGTGGATGGCCCTGACACCAAATCTTGACAGTCCTTCAGACCTGTCTTCCAGTAACTGCACCAACAGAGCAAGAACACATCAACTATCAAATACTGAAGAGAAGAGTTATTAGACAGCTTCATTTAAAAAAAAAAAAAAATCCAATATATATGCATTTGCTTTGGATATAGATAGATTAATCACTGCTTTTGCTTTATATACAACTAAAGCAAGAGGAGTTACAGTGAGCAGTAAGGATTCAGTATTTCTCCACCCTAATCTTTTTCAAAGCCTGATGACCCTTGGAGACTAATTACTAAAACACCTTGTCTGAAAGGGCATCATCAAGCCCAACCAATACAATATTTCCAGACCTGTGCAGCAGTAGATGTGCAACACTTTCGTGGGTTTTACCACAAACTGCTCCACTAGGGATGCTTAAATTTAATTCTTTATGAACGGAGGCCTATCTCTCTCAATATTCTTTAATATAAAGGCATTGCTGTAACTTAAGGCTTTCCAGCAAATCCTATTGGGTTAATATATTACATCAATGCACTACATAAATTCAGATTAAATAGCTCACTAGCACAGATCACTGTGGCAAGATTCACATTACCTGGGGTCATCTCCTCACCTGATGTTGCTCAAACATCAAAGTAGGCATTATTGACCACTAAACCAGCCAATGACCCATGAAAGAGCTGGTGCCTGCTTGCAAAACATGTTGCAATATGCAAACTGAGCACGTCTCTGTCACCCCTTTCTGCCTGTTTATGCCATGTCAGTCTGACACTGCAGCCCACGTCATCACTCTGCCTCTGCGAGAGCACACTGGGGCTAAATTCAGAGTCAAATTGGACATTGCAAAGCTGAGATTTGGTGTGTAACTTGGAGGCATGCTTGCTCCAGTCAAGCTCCTAGATGTTGAGTTAGGCTGTCCCTTACTCCACTCCCAACATCTAGAGGAGGAGCTACTCAACAAAGAACTTCTGAAGAAGCAGCTGCCTAACCTGGGAGTTGCTGAGAGGGAGAAGTGCAATCCAGTGCAAACTGCAGGAAACCAAGCAAACCACATGTGCAAGCCACAGAAAAATAAGTAAATAAATATGTCAATTAAGTCAGTCAAGGCACTTACCCAACCTACCCTGCAATGCAAGATTCCTACTTTTAAATCCCTCTGCCACCTGATGTTGTCATAAGATGCAACTTATTTTTTCTGGTTTTTTGTTTGTTTGTTTGTTTGTTTTCCTGAAAATGCCCTATCAGGAAAAATGGAGCAAAAAACTTGGATCACTGAATGCTAACGGGACAAGGATGGAGATGGATGGATGCATTCAAGTATACACTGCCCACAGCAGTTTTACCTGGACAAAAGGCCTTGTTTAAAACTTGTCCAAGGTCTTGGCTTAAATCAGGGCTCTGACTGACATGAAGGCATCAGAAAAATTGCATTTTCCATATGCTC
>WEIS01048720.1:0-23542 GCA_013389965.1 Todus mexicanus
CTATGGATGTTCTTTTTTAAAACATAATTTTCTGGGTGAAGAATAAAGATAATCTTGGTGAGAAACTCTGGTGGAGACTACACTGCAGACTGCCTCATGTGATATACATCAGCAGCGGGGTATGCACAGGGAAGAGCCTGCAGCACGGTACTGCTTGCTCAGTTTTACAGTTGCCTTGCTCTGGTTACCTTAGGAATGCCAGCAGTACTTTGCTATGTCTTTTTCTACTTAACTGAGCAGCTCTTGCTGTGTTATTTTTCTCTCGCAGTTAATGGTAGGCCATGATCATGTCACAATTTCAACCTCTCTTTTAAACGCCGTGTAAGCAGCTCTCCAGCTGCAATGGGAGCCTTGGTGGAGGAGGATCTAGGTGAACCCAGATGATGGCTTCTCGCAGCATGTTCTGAAGCACCAATGACTTAGCACTTGGTGACACTTTCCCCAAATTTTCATGTATAGGAGACCATCCATTCCATTTCCTGCTCCCTCTTTCCTCACACATTGTCCTTGTTTCTCTCAGCTTTCTCTGCAAATCACTCACATAAAATATCACTCATTTCCAATGTAAGAAATGCACTCGCTACTTTCAGTTTATCACCTCCAACATCACTGAATGGAAGACAACCCCCTCTTGCTCCAAGTCGGGCTGCTTCAGAAAGGTGGTTCACACTTCCCTTCCATGCAGAGGCCAGATGAGATTTATTAACACTGAATCTATGCAGAGGAAAAAACAGTGCCCAAAATGCTTTTCCCTCCAAAGACTTGATCCCTTCCTGGCTCACAGCTCTTCCTCATCCCCTACAGCCACAAACGATTTCTCTCCCAGCTCCACAAACATTTATTCAAACCGCCAGCTTTAGACATCCATGTGTCAAATAATATCTTCCACCATTTACCTTTTCCCCTCATTTTTTCATCCCTGCTGAGTACCGAACCTCCTTGTGCAAGCGTTTGCCGTGTGTATCCTGATGGCTGCAGGATGTATGGGACCGCACAGGTCTTCAAACTACTCATTGCTCCTGCAGCTGTCGACCGTTACCGGAGGAAGGAGGGTTTGCCAAAAGACGATCAAGAAGCGTACTGAACAACATCTGACTGGAAGCAGTGCTGAACAGCAAATTGTCCAAGTTAGGAACTGGATTCTCCAGCCCGATGCTTGCTCTTTTACAAAGAGTACTTAGGAGAAATGGGAGGAGCTGGAGAAATTAAGAAAGATGGGAAGCCCTTATGAGAAATGAATTACTCATTGCTTTCAAAGCCCTGCAGCTAGACCAGGGGGCCTCTGTAACGAATAGCTGAGTCCTGTCTACTCCACAGGTGAGAGCAAGCATGGTTCCCCCAGGAGATACAAGAAATAATGGATGAATCCAGCGCAGAAAAGAGGCAGGCAGGGCTCACCAAGCCGCTCGCTTTGCTGGGCTTCAGGCCCATCCTCTTTTCCAGTAATCACGTTCAAATTAAACACAGTTTATGAAGTACAAAGTCTTCTTGGGAAGCAGAAGAAACACTGGGAGAATGGATCCAGCAGAAAGCCAGGGCAAATGTTCATTTCTAAAAGAAGCAGATGTGTTGCTGTTCTGTTTTTTTCTATACTAGCTACCCTCAGGCAGAAATGGGAGACAGAGCTTGCGATGCCACTGTGCTGTCCTGGCATTCCTGGTGGGAGAGGTGAGAAAAGTCCATTGAACTCAAGTGCTGCCCTATCCAGCTCCATCTTTTATTTTTTTTAGAAAGATTTGATAGGAGAGGTTGAAAGAGGCAAGCCTGAAATCTCTCAGCCTCGTTCCTGCTCCACTCCAGGCTGGCTGTCTCCAAGATGGTACCTTACAAAGCAGCTTTTCCCATAGGGGCCCAAATTTACCAAGCCTATGGTTTTACAAATTAACTCTGTTCCCTAGAAGCACGTGGGTAGATTGACACTTGCCCTCTCCAAAAGCTGAGCTCACCAGGACAACATTGATTAATATAAGTTCCTATCTCCTGCCAATGCCAGAGTTTGATCACAAATCCCACATCTAACCTGTCCCTGTGGGCCGCCCTTGATGTCCTGAGTGGGAACAGAGAGCTCCAGGCACTGCTTTCACCTTGCACACAAGTGCTCGCCCTGAAGCAGGAGCAAGTGGCCTTGCCAAGAGTGGCCCATGTCAGCATGACCTGGCCCGCCAGGAACATGGAGGTGTCAGCTGGATCCATTCTGCTCCAAACATTTCTAATTTTTTGCTGCTTCCCTTCACAAATTCCTTTTCGGCCACAGTTTCCAAAGCAAGGCAAACAGCCCTTGCACTGGGATGTCTTCCAATGCAAAGATGAGACAAGTTGCTTTTCTTTAACTGGTTTGTTTAAGACAGAGAAGCCAGTTCCATGGTGGGACTGGGCCCAGCAAGGCAAGCGGCCAAGTTCCCTTCCCCCAATAAATCATGGGCTGACTTGTAAGACTGTTTGTGAAGTACTGCTGCAAAAAAAACCATTAGCCCAGGGACACACTTCTCTCTCCCAGCACCTTTACCCAGCAGCACCTCTGTGCCTTGAAGCAACAGCCACCCCATGAACCTACAGATGCTCATTGAGGATCTCCTGTCACACCCAGGCAGGCACAATGGTAGCACCAACTCCCTGGGGCTCCAGCATCTTTAATAGAAGAGCCTTTAGCTAAAACAGAAGCTGGAGGAACTGCCAAGTCTCCAAAATGCTCCTGTGCTATATGTCATACGGAAGTTTGCTTCCAGCCTCAGTGCAGCTTCCTGGTCTCCTGTAGTACCAGGGGAGCGACTCTTCTGGAAGGAAAGGCATTAGACAAACTCATGCATATCCCCCACTAAAGGAAAGCGCAAAGTTTCTCCCCCTTAAATGCTAGCCTGTGCCATACAGAGCCTTATGGTGCAGACCTGGGCAGCAAGAATACAGCCCTAACACTGTGAGATGCACACACAGGGAAGAGATGTGTTTGTCTTGCCTGTTGTCAGATAAAATATGCCTTATGTCACCCAGCCGACAACACTGAAATATCAAAAAGGTCCTGGCCCATCCCTATTTTCGAATCTCCTTCCCTTCCTCTCACAGGTGAAGGCCTCCAAACTGCCAGTGTCCCTGTCATCTGCTCAAGTGTCTGGACATGCAACGCTCTGGGGAAAATCTATTTTTAGCATCATTTTCAACAGATGATGGAAACTTTCTATCGTTTGCACAAACAAGAAATTATTCTGGCCAATGTCCAAACATTTCTGGCTTCTTTTGAACTGTATTCTCGTCAGCAACCACTACAGTACTAGGCTCTCTTATTCTGCTCCTTCCCAACAGTCAGCAGCAAGGGAGAGGGTTTTACTGCTCGTGGTTAGAAACTGAAAGTGCAAGAGAAGTCACAGTGCTCTGCTGAGAAAGCACAAGACGGAACGTGGGAAGACAGAAATGTCCTTGAAGGTCAGTGCTCAAGAACCGGGAAGGACGCACACTCCTTGTATTCACCTTCTTAAATGAGGATGCAGAAGATGGAGCCAAGGGGGGATCTTTGCAACAGCCTACAGAAACTGGGCAATATCACTGGGTAACAGACACCCTGAGCCCTACAGCAAATGTGTCAGATACGTACAATGTCATGCAAGAAGTTTTGCCACCCTTAACAGAGTGGAATCTGTTCTTTCTACTTTCAAGATACTTTATTTCAAAAGGTTTTGCTTTAGAAGTCCATTTAAGGTAGGCTCATGGAGAATTTACTCTGGAGTATTTATTCACACTGATAACACAGAGCATTTGGCTTCAAGCCTAACAACACACTAGTTGTGAATTAATTCAGTGATAATCTTTATTGGTCTGTGGTATACACAGCAATAAACCTCCACCACGCACAGATTAATAACTGGAGTGATGGTGAATCATTAAATCAACCTCAAAGAGCTGTTTATTGCATGCATCCTACCCTGCGGCAAGGCTTACGGAGCCTGGCCAGCAAATTTGCAGAAAAAGAGAGCTGAGTTGAGAAGCTGGGATTTGAAGTTCCAGCATGGGCAATGGTGGTGGGCTTAGTGCTGTGCTGAGACAGGGGCTCAGCGGCCAGTTGCTTCCCAAGTACCTTCCTGGTGCTTCTGGCCAGGCAGCCCTGCAGTGCAGCGCTGGAAATGAACTGGAGCAGATTCTTCTCACAGCACTTAGTGAAATACTTCTTTCCTCCTCAAACATGGTGTGCTTCTGATAGCGACCCTGAAGCTCTAATAAATGCCTGGCCGCAGGCCCTGCAGACAGTCGTCGATTCCTGCCATGGTTCAGAGGCAGCTCGGGGAGCTGGTGTGAGGTGGGATCTGAGGAAAGAAGCCAGACCCACTGGGTTTGCAGAAAGCAGGTTGGGCTAAGACAGAAGGGAGCTCTGCAAGCCGCAGCCAGTTGTACAGACAGCATCTCTGTAAAAAAAAAACCCAACCCAAACATAACCAAAAAAACCCCCACCAAAACACACACACACACAAAAAACCCCCCAAAACCCAAAAAACACAACAAAAATGTTGAGTGGTTTTGGGTTATCTTTGGTGGGCTGTTTTGGTTTTGATTTGGTTTTTCTTTTTGTTCGGTTTTGTTGTTTTATTCTTGTTGCTCTGGGGGGTTTTACGCACTGTGTAGCTCAGTTTTTCAAACTTGGCATTCAGGAGACTGAAGGATTTAGATACTTCCACAGAGTCTCTAGGAAAGGCAGTCCTGCTGCCCCCAGAGTTCCCATCACAGCAGTATCAGACAATTAAGGATGATCTGGAGATTGCCGTTAGCCAAACTGTGAAGGGTAATTTCTTTTAGCTATCTAAGATCTAGAAGTTCCTGTTTCAAATTCTTCCTCTTTCTCCTGATTGCAGAGTGTTCCTGAACTGTAGAAAATGGTGTTTCTGGCTGGAGACTGGTTACTTGATGTAAAAGCCAACCTTCCAGCCTCACCACGTTGGTGGCACTGCAGCTCGGGAGGCTGGTGGGGTAACTGAGCACCCAATCTTGTCTGTGGAGAAGAAACACCCTGAAGGACCAGATAATCTTCTCCCCAAAAAATTTTTCAGGTTGTAGCCAATTTAATTTGTCACCCAAAGGGTGGTCAAATGGAGGCTACACATTTTGTATCTGATAATGCCAGCAGAAATGTTTCATTATTCCATCTATTTTCGTTCATGTTGACAACAGTTGCCATCAATAAGGAGATATTTGCTCCGCATTACTATCCAGGTGCTCCCTGAGATAACACACTTGATTTTTATATAAACACTGGAAAATAACCGGGCTATTTCCAGCTGTAATTGTGTGGGCCGTATTGGCACATGCTGATTTATTTATTCTTTTTAATACCATGTGCTGTATACAAAGTATCAAACAATTCCTGGATAATCTGAGACCTTAAATAACTTGGGCCATACACACATATATTCATTCTACCCACTGTTCACATCACAGTATCACTATCTGCCAATTTAACAATGTCACAACCATTTTTCAAGCTCTTAAAGGTTTTTTGTCTTTCTACTAGACGTTCTAATACTGAGTTTGCTTTGAAAAGGCTGTTCTTTTCAAAGTTGAGTTTATCTTTAGTAAACATCTTATAGCTATTGGGGCAAATATGCATGTCTCCAGTGCAATATAAACCTGCAATCATTCCCGTTCTTAACAAAGATAATTCATGGATTTGATACAATTCTTTATGTCAGCTCCAAGATTTCAAGTTAAACTTCAGTGCAAGCTGATTATAAGTGAAGTCCCAATCCTTTTTGCACAGTACTCCAAAGGTCCCCTAGGTTATTCTCTGCCGAGTGAGCTGAAACTTTAGATAGTTAGAAGGTTTCCATATGTTCCACTTAAGATTACTCTGCAATTTTCTATAGTGTAGAAAATTTGTGTATCAGTTTTTCATAGTTTTATTTATACGATTCCTTTGACCTTTCCTTAGTAGATGGTGAGCTCATAAAACTTTTCTTCTGCAGAAAAGAGATCAGTGGACATTACAGATGTTTAACTCTTCAGATGGGTCCTGGTTGCTGGATATTTTTTTCTTACAGAGTAATGATCAAGGTTTTTGTGCACAAGTGCACATGAGTTGTTATACCCACACTAACACCTCTCACTTCCCACACCGGATCAACAGTCCAAACTCGCTTCTGTGTGCAGAAGTCGTTAACAATTCCCTAGCGTGGTGCTACCTGGCATTCTTTGATTCTCTGGTCAGCCAGCTTGCTGAGCGATGGCTAATGAAAGGGCATTTTCCTGGCAAAACTTCATGCACCTCTGGAGGAAACTGGAAACACAGAATGATCTCTCTACTGCGATGAGCGGAAAGGGATATACTGAGTCACAGCAGCAGGAGTGGGAGACAGATGTCTGCTGCTGGACACAGAAATGTGAGTCCAATTTCACCTGAATATCAATTACTGTGAGTAGGCAGTTTTCAGTGAAAAGCATCAACAGCCAAGCAAGAAATCCGGCGTTTATTGCTTAGCAGGCAACAAATTATTATTTGCACCTTCCGTTTCTTTGTCTTGAGTGTGGGGTTGGAAAAGACAACCTCCAGAGGTCCCTTCAAACCTGAGTTATTCCATCTTTCCAACCAACCCAGAGCAGTGAGGACAGTAAACTAGAATTCAGGTAATTACTTTGTGCAAAAGAATAATTTATTGCATGAATTCCTTCGAATTCAAACATCACTCAGCATTACAGATCAGATAAGGTGGTGAGCTGGCTTTTCTCTCACTTTTCCTAAAAGCCCCAAAGGGGATTGAGAGTTTTCTTCCTGCAGTGAAGTGTTTCTTTGCTGACACCTCTATTCCTGCTTTGATTGTGATTGTTTGTTAACTGATGGAAAACACTCTTAATGTGGTAGCATTTTTCACTTTCCTGATATTTAATGAGACAGAACAAGCTCCCTATTTACTCTGTATCTACTGCAATGAAAGAAAAGTAAAAAAAAAAAAAAAAGCCTTGGCAGTAGCTGATTTTTCCTTTCCTGCCCAGACAAATGTACTTGAGAGATGGTAGCTGCTATACAAGTGAGCATCTTGTCTTCAAATTCTTTAATTTTTTACTAAAATGTGAGAAATGTCAGATTCAGAATATTTTTCTTGAAATACCAGAGATAATATCCTGCTCCTGGTAGTCTCATTGCTGGCCACTGGCTTGTGTCCAGGATAAGTTCAGTCCATTGTTCTAACTCCAACAACAGAACATAAATCTAACAGCAGTACCTACGCTTGAGGACCATTAGTATGCCTGGAGCATTTTGCATAGGGGAAACATGAATTATCTTTCCACAGCAAAGCTATCACATGAATTAATGTTCCTTCTTCGTTTCCTCTATGCAGTAATTTCACACTTGAGGGATAAAGCTTCTCTGGTGTTGGGGCGCTTTCTCCGCTGCAGAGCCCAGCAGATTCCTGAATTTATGGCAAATCAGTGCCCCAGTAAAGCTGACAATCAATGTTGGGATGGTCTGTGCCAGCATCTCCCCTTCCCTTCCGTGGACAGCCTGCTGCCAACTGCTCTCCAGGCTCCGAGGCAGTGATATGTCATCATTAACCATCTCACTGTCTGAGTTAATTGCAGTAAGTGGGGGCACAGCTCTGAGACAGAGGGCTGTGGACAGCGTTGACAGCATTGAAAACGTTTTAAGGATGCTCAGAAATACCAGCCTACAGAGAAACAAGAAAATTACAATCTTGCCTTAAAGCCTAGAATTCCTGGAAATATATTCCCCTTGCAAACAGAGCCAAATATCCTACCCACTGGCTTTGGGATAAAACCCAGGACAAGCCGCTCACCTACTCTGGATGTTGGGCAGCGTAAGAGAGAAGCGGTCTCTGCCTCTTGCACATTGCCTTTTCCCAGGCTGCAGCAGGACTCAACCTTCTCTGCACAAGCACATGAGAAATCTGCGGTCCTTGGGACCAACTCATTTCTATGTACTAAGACAATACTATTAAGTTTTAATTTAAGGCAGTTTCACGGTATCTTCCCTGCAGCTATGGGGGAGACTGTTAGATTTAAATCTAGCAGCACTTGTCTCAAAGCTCACGCTTCATGCCAGCATCGCAGCTTTCCCCAGAAGTGCAGAGGGGTTTCCAACTCAGCATTTTTCACCAGTAAACCTCAACTCACTTTACAAACGAGATGAGTTTCATTGCTCCCATTTTTCAGATGGGGAAACTGAGGTGTTCAGAAAGGTGATAGCTGCTGGCTACCTAGCAAGCCCAGGAAGCTGGAGCTTCTGCAATCCACCAGGTCTGCTACAGGCTGGACTTAGCTCTTCTTGCACAGACAGTACAGAAAATGCCATGTCTGGCTGCATCCTGGGAGAAGGAGCTGATTATGGCATCTGGAGTTTCTACCAGTTGCCAATCACCAGATGTGTGAGAATACCACCTGGATTGTCCTGTCTATTTTTTGTTTCCTGCAAGGTTCCTCTCCTCACCCACAGCCCTGAACTCTCCTGGGTGAAAACACAGACCCAGGAATCTGAGGAAACCCAACCCTCCAGGCAGCTTAACATCCATGTTGAGGGGTGAGAACCCAGATGTAGCCCTCTGTGAGCTTTCTTAGACAAAGGATGAGCATCTTGCATTGGTGAAGCAAAACGAACCTTAAAGGGACATACTCAAGATAGAAATCCTGATTATTAAAGCCCCAATCTTTCCATTATCAGTGTCCATTAATAGCAATGCTCATGACATAGAAAGACTTTTGAAAATCTAACTGACCTTCCTGTGTTTCCTCTCCTTGCTTACTTTTAGTACTGTGACCTGAACGATGAGGTTGGACAGGTTTGGTTTGCTTTCTGGTCCATCTTCCTTTTTGGCTCAAGCTTTATGGAGACAGCCAATATAACAGTGAAAAGACTGATTAAAGTAATCCTATCAAATTGACTGTCTTGAAAAAAAACCCAGAAGACTTATACAACAGCACTGCTGACATCAGTTTGAAATGCAGAGCTGAAGCCAGGACACTCCTCTCCCCATAATAACTGAGGTCTGGGCAAAGAGTCGGTGTCACGTTGTGATGTTCAGGCAGGACATGGCAAGGCTGGGGAGATAGTATCTCCTGATGCCACACCTGGAAAGACACTGGGCTATGCCATGAGACCAAGGCGCTGGCACTGCCGAGGCAGTGATATCATGCGTGGTGTCACCCACCACACCCTGGAATAATGCAGGTCTCTTATTCAATGCTTTTTGGCAGAAGAAAGAGAAAAGCTGCTACCTATTATCACAGATGTCTCGGGCTTATTAATACACGTTAATGTCCTTCTCCATCCTTCTTACATATGAAAAAAAAGGCATTTGTTGTACCATTCTGCCACATGCATTTTTGTGAGCTATTTGAGCCTCCTGGCCAGGCTTACATGCAGCTGGGATTGTATTGGAAGAGAAGAGGGAAGGAGATGCCTGACAAGTTCTCCACCATGAAAGACATGCCAGCGGTGTGAGCTCCTTCATTCTTCTAAGTAACCATATACACACGCACAAAGCTGCATTCAACAAGATGTGCAGGGTTGGGGTTGAAAAAGCTCCCACTTCGGGATGCCATCCCCGACGTTTTGTACAATGCATCTGTGCAGGGGCAAGATAATGAGAATAGTGGATGGGATGGACCGGTAGCCAAACTCAGGATAATGATACCCTGCATGCAGTCCCTTCTTGCCATGCCTTGATTCCACTGCCCTCCTCTTCTCTTGATTTTTCTGCTCCTTTCTCCTTGCCTTGAATTGTCTTCTGCTCCAAGGTGCCTCGCAAGAAAGCCACCCACGGGTAGACACAAAAGAGAGGTCACAGCAGTCAGGTCACTCAGCTGTTCCCAGCCTCTAACACCAGACTCACCCAGGACTGGAGGTTTGGCAGAGGCAATGGGGTTTCATCGCTGAGTGCTGAGGCTTTGTCCTGCCAAAAGCCAGTCTTAGTTTGCAGAAAGTTTCACCTCCGATCATTGCACTTTCTCAGCTGCTTCTCTTGTGCTGGCTGCTGACTTGCCAGTAAAACAGTTCATCAACAAGGATTTTTTTTTCTTTCTATTTACAGCCCCAGAATAGAGTTCTTGATGGCCTTTCCAACGAGGGAGAGATACAATCCATCTTGAACAGACATCAAAAGGATGCCAGTCTGATTTAGGCTAATAAAGAGCATCATTGAGTTAATGAGATTAAGGCTGACTTGTTTATGCTGTCCCTGCTGGAAATGGTGCTCCAGGATAGAGGCTGTGATGTTCCTGGGACCTGGGGAATCACAGAGGAATTTTCCTGTTGCCCACAAGCATTGACCTGACTCCTCTGCCCTCCCACACCCAGTGCTTTACAGGTTCATTGGGAAAGATTAAGCTAATGAACTGTTCCCTCCTTACTTTCCCAACTCCAGACAGAAATCCTCAGGCCAGCGATGAGACACTGCATTCATCCTGTCCCTGGAAAGATCTGTTGGGCATGTTCCTCAGAAAACTATGAACTGGTGGGGAGGAGGAGGAGGACACTGCACAGGTGAGAGGGACTTGTTCTCCTCCTTTGCTGGTCTATTGTCAGTAACACATCATAACGTAACAGTAACATATCTACCTGCATGTTATCCACAGGGAAGCAGGGCATGGCTTGCTAAGCCCCCTCTGTTTCCCAAGGCTCTCTGATGCATCACCAGTTGCAAATAAATGAAATCTCCCATGAGTTCCATGTCCCAACAGTTAGATGAAGTCATGACTGAGTCCAAATAACAGAGGAAAGGACTCGATTTTTCCCGGCTTTCTGCGAAACTGCTCTGAAATCCACTCAGTGATTTAGGAAAAAGAAAAGTGCTCCCTTGGGAAATGGCCTGGGAGTGTGACTGTCCTCTGGGAGGATGCACAGTCATGCTTACTGCAGTTCTGGGGAGACTGGTGGAGCCCTGGGCAGTACGGGAAGAGACACGTGGTGCTGTCCTGGAGCCAAGCACTGGCTGTGGCACAGGAGATGGGGCAGCAGGCACTGCACTAAGCTGTACTGCAGAGCCTGCCGTTCGGAACTGGTTCCATGAGTCGATGGGGGAGGCTGTTCCCTTCACCTGCCCTCCATGTGCAGCATGTCCCTCTGCCTGGCCCACAGACACTCTCTGTCAACAGGCACCAGTGGGGATATGTGGTGGTTCTTGTGGTGGCTGCCATCCCCTGGGCAGGGTCCTGCAGCACGCCGGGGTCAGTGGGGCTGGGTGGGATGGGATGGGTGCCTCTGGCTTGGCAGGTAACCACAGGAAGCATTGTACGACTGAGCTCATTTCCACCAGGACCTAGGGCTCATTAGGAGTAAAAATAACTCTGCAAAAACAGAGCCCAAGCCCTGTCGTGGAGTCCCTCGGTTGCTGGGGCTGTTTCTTGAGCAGCCTGAGCCAGCCCACGGTCCCTCCCTTCCGCCTTGCCTGCACAGGCCATTACTTCTTTTGCACCCATGAGCATGATGATATTACCAGGTCCACAGGAACCATCTTTGGCGCACCGGATGGTTTTTATTGCCCTGCTCAAGCCTGCTTCTTAAAAAGCAGTCTTTGCAGATTCAAAATCACAGGCGTCGTGTTTCTCTTCTGCAAATGGTGGAATTTTACACTGAAGAACAAGAGAAGTGTTTCTAAACAAAATGCTGTCCCCTGGTGCTATTCCTCCTGAGATCACTGGGATATTTCTTGCAGTCTTACTGTTTGAATAAGGAGCTTTTCCAGCTCATTTGCAAATTGAGCTGTAGGAACAGTCAGTTTTTCAGTGTGGTTGGTGAACAAAGAAATCAGAGGAAAATGAATTAGCTCAGCCCAAGCAGAACCATATTCTTCCCCTAGTTGTTCTGCAGAACGACAGAAAAGATGAACTAGACCCAAACCAAGAGACTTATTTTGTTTTGGGGAGTAGTGATTCTTCTTTTTCACTCTATTTCTGGAAAAAAAAATAAATAAAAAAATCAACCTCCCCAAAAAAACAAACAACAAAAAAACCTGGTCATGTCTCAAAAGGAAAAAAGTAGTGATTCTGGAAGATCAGGTTGAAAGGCTTCTTTCAAAATGCCGAAATGAAAAGCTTCAGCACCTTCAGGGAAAGACAAATCTTGGAGGAGGGGGTGGATTTTTCACAAAACTTGACACAAAACACGTGAATAATTCCCTTCTCCCATGAGCTGCGTCTTCGCCAAAATCTATAATCTACTGAGGGCAAATATTCAATTTCACCATTAAGTTTCCATTGCAGCACTTCCCTATAGTAAAGGATAAATCTGAACAGAAGAGAAAACCCTTGATATTTATTCTATGATTCTATATAAAGACATGGAGATCAAGGGATAAAGAGTGCATCCAAGAACAAGATATGGAAGAACTCATGGTAGGAAACAAGTTTCCTTCTAAGTCAGGCATTACTGAACTTTACACCACAGCGAATATCCTTTGATCGGGGTCCAGGAGTCAGTGATAAGCATGGAAGGTTATTTCTCACTTTGCTTCTAAGTTTCTGATAAGAAATGTTCACATGCTCCCCCCAGAGGAATTCAAACATAAGAAACCCAGATCTGGCAGAGCTCAGTTCCACGCTGTTGTGCCTGGGAAAAACGAAACAACTGAGCTCAGTCTGTATCGAGCAATTTATTAGGCAGTGCATAATTAATAAGAAGCAACATGTGTTACATGTGTTTTCTAATATGAGCGCGTTTCCTATGGATGAAATCACGAGCTGACTGTTCATCGCTACTTCTGACTCACATTAAATAAAATACCAACTTTGCAGGGAAAAGGCAGGGATCTTCACAATGAAATCATGGTTTTAAGCAGAAGTGCCCTACTGCCCTCCAAGAAACCTTATAAAATAGATGACTCAGTACTTCAGAAGTATCTTTGTTAGCTAGCTCATGTTCTTCACTCAGGCTCAAGAAAGAACCTCTGATGTCCTCATTTCCCTCACACTCAATGTTCCCCAGATATTCTTGCTTTCATAGTAACCATCCTATTTTCTGGAAGGAAGGCACTCAGAGTTCCTAAGTCACAGGTATTACCAGAAATCCATCAAAGCTGAGGACGGTATTTCAAAGCTGAAAAATGGTGTTTGCCTTTCTACAGTCTTCATTTCTTGCCGACACAGCGGTTCCTTAAAAGGAAGTACCTTAAATATGGTGTAGGATTTAAGGGTTCTCAAATAAGAATTACTACGCAATACATCGAAGGGAAAGTCTTGATTTGACCACCTCCTCCATTGCAAAGATCAAACACATCCACTCTTGTGGCCTAAGATGAGACTATGTAGAAGCTGCATCCAATGTCCCTTTCAAACTAACTTTGATGCTTTGGAGACCAAGAGGTTCTGAGGCGACAGTTTAGCCCTCAATGCCACCCTGTCCCATCACAGTCACTGCACGCTCTGTAGTGTCCACGCAGGTCTGGGCTCTCAGATGGGCCAGGCAGCTTTGGGGTATGTAGCAAATGCCTTGAGGGGCAGGTATTGTCTAAAAGCCTGGAACAGTTAGATCAGGAGATGAATAGGAGACATATGGGAGACATATGTCATTTTGTCAGGTCCAAGCAAGCAGGAAATTTAGCACTGCAGTGGTTTTGCCCTTCCACAGCTTTCCTTCAAATCCCTTAGTCCTAATTCCGGCAGAAATACCTGTATAGCAGCAGCATGAGCTTGCTCGCTGTGGCCCAAAGCTGTCAGGTCCTGGTGTCCAAGCCAGTTTGTCAGCGTTTTTCCCACTAGGTTGGCCAGGTTTCAGCTATGTGGACTTCTCATTACTAGAGGTATTGTTTACCCATTCAGGCCTTACCCTCAGCCAACTGCACCGCCAACAGAGTTTTTGTATTGTGCCAGGTGAAGTTCCCAGCACAGTTGTCCCTGGTGATTAATGGCTATGTAGTGGCTGGCTACGGGAAGGAGCCCAAGAGATCCCCTCCTCAACGTTCCACAAGTTGACACACAGGTTTTCCATAGTTCACACAAAAAGGTCCTCACCAGCAATGGTTGGTGATCCACGTCAAGACGGTCCAGGGCACATTTCTCAGAAGCAGGGTCAGAAGAAGGTCCTTCCCCTCTCAAATTCAGTACTGACCATCAGTGTGTGGAAGTCTCACATGAGATCTTTCTGGAGCTGCAGTTTTGCAGTCATTCCTGCCCTAATAGTGAGGAGTAAAAGATCTCCTTTGGGAAGAAGGGACCAGTGCCAGGAGCCCTGAGCTGCAATGCCACCGCAGTCAGGTGCAGTGTGGGGATGGGACTGTAACAAAACCCAGCGCCAGAGCTCAGGCTGGTCTTACCGGTCCTTCCGTTACGCAATGGGGAGAGAAGCTCAAATTAATTACTCTCCGGGCAATTAAACTTTGCAAAGGTAGATCAAAGCAGAAGTAGCGGCACTGCAAAGGAGATAGATGTGCTGCATAGCTGAGAAACAAAACAAGGCCGTGTGAAGAGCAGAGTAAAAGCCCAACTCTTAGGAGTTCCTTATCGACAACAGAGAAAACAGCAAGTGGGTCTGGGTCAGCTCAGCAGCAGCTTCCCTGCAGCAGTCATACCACAGCTTCTAGTACCTTTGGAGTCCACTCTTTATCAGACCAGAATTGGCTACCACAAGGGAAAATACCTCAACCACTGCATGAAATGTCAATGTGCAATGAAAAGTGCAAGCACTTGCTGAATTATTTTCCACTGAAAAAACAGATTTTGGGCTAAAAAAAATGTTGTCAGTTTCCCAAAGGGAAAGGTGCATTTTTATGTACTGCAAATAATTACAGGAAGGTAGACGGGGGCAGGAAAGCCAACATATTAGCATATTTGATCAATAACTTTCAGTTTGAGAATGAAATGAAGCTGTTTTCAACAGAAAACTTCAGCAAAATCATGCTTTGTTTTCTTTTCTTTCACCTACATTATCTGCAGGAGCGAATACCAGTTTATGACCAGTTTTACCAGAGCTCATGCACACCAACAAAGGGCCATGCAGGCACAGCCAGGACATCAGTGTCCCTTCCACAGCTGGGCCCTTGCTGTTCACCACAGGCTCTGCCATGGCCTCAGCAGCACCATTTCCCAGCCCTCACAGCAGCATCTTCCAGAGAGTGCACGATGCACACGATGGGGAGCAGCAAGACCTGAGGAACACAAGCAAAATGGCCAGCAAGAACCATCCAGCCTCAGCGATGCTGCGGGTGTTCAGGTTGAGCTGACACTCATCCAGCAGTGGAGCCAGTCCAAAACTGTATCAGGCTGAAAGCTTGCAGGGCAGGGCAGGGGGAACATGCTGAAATGGGAGCAGGGGACTGGAAGCACATCTCTTAGTGGTGAGAGGAACTCCCTTTCCCTCCCACAACAGCCCAGGGCTGCTGTAGAGGGTGTTGGGAAAGGATGTGACCTTCTGTAGAGCACATTGGAGCAGGGGAGCTTTATTATTCCATAACAGCTACAGCCTGAAGGCAGATTAAGTTGTCCCAGGGACAAAGCTGATCTCTGCACTCTTCCTGCCAATGCTTTGTCAGGGCAGGGTTGGATTTAATGAAGTGGTTATCCTGGCCTGACAAATAGCAATAAAATAAAAGGGCCCAAACCATGTTTGAATACATCTGAACCAGTCAAGCAAGGACTCATGCGTCCTCAGCAATCCTGGAGCTGGCACAAAGGCACAGGACAGCTTCAAACAGGAGCCACTGGGGTGTTGTACCATGTGGATCAGGCTCACGGAGGCGCTGAGCTTGGTGCCTGGCATGACACAAGTGTCACTGGGTCCCTGGGGTGGCCATGGTCACACCATTCCTGAGCTACATCCTGTGGGCCAGAGCCTTTTCACAGAAACTGGAATCAGAAAGGCCTCACCTTCCCCACCGGGCCAGTTGCCAGCTGGTCCAGAGAGGTCATCTGCCACCTTCCTACCTCCACCTGCCCCACCATGTGTCCCTCACCAGCCAGGGCAATGACTCAACCCATCAGCACGACCAGCCTCCCATCACTAGAAGCCAAGCATCCCTGTATTTGCGTTTTGTGTCTGTGCTCTGCAGGTTTGTTTTTCCACTTTTTTTTTTTTTCTTCCTGGAGCCATCTGCGAAGCCAGGAAGAAAAAAACCCAACCCCAAGCATGATCCTGTCTGCTTGGAATACTTCCATGTTTCTTCAGTCACCTCCTGCTGTATCCATGAGGGTGACTTGTGATCTACAGGTCCAAGGAAGGGTTGATGACTCCAAAGTGGTGCAGCTCTTGGCCCTTAATTGCTTTGATGAAAACTCCCCCAAACCAAAACTGCAGTTACAGGGAACACAAATAAGAAGTCTGGCACATGCCCCAACTAAAATGACACTCAAACAGTAGCGATGGCCTCTTGTGGTCCCTTTGCTACCCTGATGCATTTTCTTTATGTTTTATCAACTGCTACAGACCTACTGTGCCACCTGCATCTGTGCCCTTACCCTGCGTGGCTGTCCTGTTTCTATATAATCAACATGACCCAAACCACACCTGAGGGTTTGGACAGCAGTGGGCATGGTTGTGGGACACCCCCAGCCCATCAAGGCTTGGGCTCATGGCACCTCTGTCCCTGTGTGAAGGACAATCAGCTTCCCCAGGGAGAAATTCGATGCAATGATCAGTGAAAACGGCCCCAAACACCCACCCGCCCACCAACAGCACAACACACAAAGCAGGTGACTGCAGCCACCGCGGGGACAGTTCTTGGCTGTGCAAGTTCCAGGACTGGAGACTATTTTGGGCCTCAGTCACGCTATGTCCTTCACTGACACCTCAGGATGAGGAGAATGGCTCTCCAAAGGTGTTCTGCACATCGGCCTGTGACTCGAGCAGCCAGCCTGCAGAAACAGGGAAAGAGAGCAAGAAACTGGCCGTGCAACACGTGGGTCATTCCCCTAATATCCCATCCAGCCGTCAGCAACCAGCAGTTCAGGAGTTTCCTGAGCGGAAGGAGGTGAACTTTGAACCTCCCTGTTTAATAACCAGTAGTCGAGCTTCTTGGGGATTTTCTTTATGTCCCTGTTGAACTCACTTGCACCCTGGGCCTGTGCTGCAGGTGGGGTGTCCAGGGCTGCACACAGCACCCCCAGGTTTTTATAGCGCATTATTTTTACTCTGTTCTCAGTTGCTTTCCTGAATGTGCGACCTAAACAAACATGTCCACTATGGCAACAAAGCTCTTGACTTTGGCTGCTTATCAGAGACAAGGAGCCATAGTGCTGAGCAGGGCTTTTACCCTCGGCACTGGCAAAGCACTGGCCTTGCAAGGCCAGTGGCATCAAAGCCCTTTCATCTGCCTTTGCCGTCTTCCAAAAACAGCAGGTGAGCTGAGGACTCAGTTGCTGTGCTACACAACCCTCCCTTGGTCCCCTGCTCACTGCTAAATCTCATCAGGGATCTCAGAAAAGCTCGACCTGTCTCGGGGGGAGCTTGTAGCGTTCACAGCGTTCACAGTTCTGGGCACGTCGATGAAGATAAACAGTTACCGTGACATTTTCCTAATTATGGAGAAGAGTTTCCTAAAGGAGACTGAACTCACTGCTCTGAACTGATGGGAAAAATAATAACTGACATTGTTTCAGTATTTTTCATTCCATAAGATCCAAAGGCATGCTATAAACATGATTTATGAGCGGGGATTACTCTACTCATCACTGGAACACAACAACTTTGTAAGTGAGAAGGAGCAGGGTACGGTAACAGAGCCTTGAGGGTTTAGGTCAGGAAGTGGAAGATTTCATGTCCAAAGAGGGGACATTACAGTTTGGGAGAAGAACATATTTGACCTAAGGGGAATTCACGCTGGTTGGGGCTCAGTGTCTCTTATGAGAAATGCAGAGCTCTTTGATGAATGCTGCTGGTTAGAACCATGATTTCTGCCTCTCTGACAAACCGCCACAGCTCTTCTAAAATGGTCCAGCACTGTCCTTTCCAAATGTCTCTGTAAATTCCCCTGGGGAGCTAGAAACACAGTCATGGGGAATGTTGTCACTCAGAAACGGTCTAGTGCAGTGACTGATTCTCCCACAGATCAGCAAAATGATCTGCTTCATGTCTACTCTGCACCCAGACCACAGAGAGGAAACTTGCAGTCAGGCAGGAGTCCTGGCTACGCTGCGCCTCAGGCAGCCAGCAGGACCAGGCAAGAGCCGCACACAAAGCAAGCCTGGGAAGGAATCTCAGCCCAGCTTTTTGGGGTGGGTTTTATACGACTCAGGTTACACAGACCAGAGCTACAGATGTCATCATTTATCATTTAATCTCCAAGGGGATAAATATTGTCTGACTGAGTCCCAGCACAAAGAACAAGGGTGTGCAGAGCAAAGTGTTTCACTGCAAACGGGACTTGCTCCAGGAACATCCCTGCTCAGGTCATGCTCATGGCCCTGGCCACGCACCCCAGTCCCTGCCTCTCAGCCNCTACAGATGTCATCATTTATCATTTAATCTCCAAGGGGATAAATATTGTCTGACTGAGTCCCAGCACAAAGAACAAGGGTGTGCAGAGCAAAGTGTTTCACTGCAAACGGGACTTGCTCCAGGAACATCCCTGCTCAGGTCATGCTCATGGCCCTGGCCACGCACCCCAGTCCCTGCCTCTCAGCTCAGCCTGAGCTCAGCACACACTGTCTTTCCCTGGTGCATTTGCTGTTCAGGAATCTGGAGAGTGACGTGCTGGGGGATGGCTTCCCCATTTCCCACCTGCTCTCAGATCACTGAGCTGGGCCTGCAGGGGAACTTCTCTGCCCCTCTGATAGAGGCCAGAGACATCCAGGCTCTGAGCGGGAGTAAGAAGATAAAATGTTGGCAAAGTGTTGTAGGCCTTTCCAAGCTTGGACTTACTCCTACTAAATACAACACATTCCTCTCTTATGAGGATGAATGTTCAAGGCAAANGCTCCTGACAGCGGTGCATTGAAGACTGAGAGCTCCTTGACCTGCAGTTTGCTGAGTTGAAGCTGCTGGGAAGCCACAGAATAACACATCTTCTTTGAGTGTGTCCCCAGGAAGGGCATCTCCACCTCTCTCTTGGCAGCGGCTGTCTCAAGAGCTTTGCAAAGCTGACCCTCAGGGACAGGTAGCTTGACTTCAAGGTCACCATGGCCACAGAGGGGATGCGGGGATGCAGTCCATTTCCCTGAAGCTGCTGTGCTCTCGCTCTGTCTGCCTGGGCTCTTGCAAACTCTCCTCATCCTCCTTCCTGAGCCTGGTTCCCACTCCTACCAAGCCTGAATCTGATCACACTGGCACAAGCTTCACTTGAACCCTGCAAAGTATTTTTCTGGCATCTGCAGATCTCACCAAAGCTCAGAGGCCTTTCACTCCTGTAAATGAAAGTCTTGTGGATTTTGTTTTTCCAAGAGTGAGTCAGTATTTGGTTTGCAATTACTTTTCTAGTTAGAAGAAAGTCTGTGTTATGTGGTCCAAACGTGTCCTGCCTCCAGTTTGCCTGGTATACAAAACAGTTTTCATGGGAACTCTCTCAACTCCACTTTTCAGTTTTTCTTTGGATCTGTTTTTCACTTGGCCCTGTTTTCCATGTATACTCACTGGAGATTTTTTTCCTCCTTCTTCCTCTGCTGACATCTTAATTGTTCGTTTGTGTTTTGCCCCTGTTCTGCTCCCTCTTGTGCTGGGTGCTGAGTCTGAGCCACCAGAGGTCAGCTCACACCGAGTGAGCCCTGGCAATGAGAGCCAGCAACTCATGGCAGGTTCAGAGCTTTAAATGCTCCTTCAGCTCTCCAGGCCTGAAAGGCAATTCAGGATGGCAAAGAGCCTCGTGCCCTGGTTTAAACTCTACATCAGAGGAAAAGCCATGGAGAGTGCCGAGCTATAATCCCACTCCTGGTGTGGATGTGTCAGGGTTAGGCACAGTTAGAAGAAGCAGAGCTGTGCTTTCGCTGCCACAGCTTTCACTGCCTCAGGGTTGGACCCTGCCCAGCCCCAAGGCTTATGTTTTCCCCAGTGTGGTGCCAGTCTTAATGGGATTCATGGTGCACATGCCCAGTGTGAGCAGTCTGGAGCACAGCTTTGGCAGGACAGCCCAGTGCATCTCCAGTGTGGCTGTGCATCCAGGAGCATCATCTTCTGCTTGCTGTGGGACCATCCCCCAGTAACGGGCACACATGATCTCACTCTGCGCAGGAGGGACGCACTCCTGGCAATGCTCCTCTGGACCTTCCTCAGATGTCCACCATGGGACATCTCTCTTCTCCAGCTGCTTTCTCTGGATGGGTTTTCTGGCCCACTCCTGTATGTTGCCACTATTTTGTCTTCTTTTCTGTCATCACTGCACCTCTCTCCCCTGTATCTTCACTCCTGGCTTACCCTGGCCGTTCTTCTGGCTGCTCTCCTAGCTGGGAGTTGTAGTGAGAGTGAATGCAGCGGTTCTCGCTCAGTGCCCTGAACTCTCCCCCACAGAGAGAGGCTCTCTGGCTGTTCCTGTCTGGTCACCTCTTCCTGGGGCCAGCAGCAGCCATCCACTCCCTCACGCTTACAGCTGGGAGCCGGGTACATGCAAAGTGGAAAAACACTGGATCGGGAGCGGACATCTAATCCGTTTGCAGCAGGAGAGGTTTTCTCGCTGCCTGCCCAGCGTATCACCACCCCCTGTTACCCAGCACCATGTAATGCAGACACCTAACTAGTTTTCTCAGCATCATTTTTCAGCCTGCAGGTTTCATTTACTCTGGCCCATCTTCAGCGCTCGGGGCTGGGGAAAGCACTGCCGCAGATCTTCGTGTGCACAGCCCCAGCAAGCTGCTCTGGCCCCATCGCTGCATCTGGGTCATCAGCTCCATTCGTCTGGTTTCCGTTGGTTGATGTTTTTCTCACCATGAGGAGGAGAAAAAAAGAGGGCAGAAAGTCTCGTATTCTGCTGGGGCAAGTGAAAAAAACCAAACAAACCCAGAAGGTCTCTCTTGGGCATCTCCCCCTAAAAAGTGGTGGCTGGGAACAGGACAGTTTCCCATGGGTGGCTCTCATCATGCTCCTCAGGCCACAGAGTCTCAGGCATGTGCTATGAGCAGGATTTCAATGGCACACTTGTAAGGGCTTTGTCTCTATGATGCCTTAAATAAAGCCCTATCTGCACTTCATACTCTGAGGAACACTGAAGATACGTTTCCTCAGAGCGGTAAGAACTTGTAGTCTCAGTGCCTGTATTGAAAAGCTCAGGGTACCCAGTGGGAAGAATCCAGAGATTAAAA
The DNA here is from genome assembly GCA_013389965.1 of Todus mexicanus. Taxonomy (NCBI): domain Eukaryota; kingdom Metazoa; phylum Chordata; class Aves; order Coraciiformes; family Todidae; genus Todus; species Todus mexicanus. Next base: position 21,142 of record WEIS01048720.1, read on the forward strand.
CTGGAGATAGGAAAATTAGCTGCCAGGCCAGGATCCAGAGGGACATCTGAGAAATCAGGCAATTATATTCCAAAGGCCTATCTTTTTGTGTTCTCACAGCTAAAATACAACACTCAGAACAGGCTCTTCTCTGGCAGCACTCGCCTATTTTGCTCATCTGAATAGTAGCCAACCAAAAGATAAAGATCTTTGCTATCAACCCTTTTAGCTAAGAAATGAAGCTCGAATGAACCTTTTATAGACAAACATCTGGAGGAGGGTGGATGAAGCGAAACCATCAGCACAGCGAGCTGTGGATTAACTCCAGCACTTCAGCAATTCCCTTCCTCTCCAAACTTTCACAACCCTCTTGCTTTTCTACGGAGTTGACTCCATTTACCACCTCTTCCCTGAATTTCCCCCAAGGACACCTGAAAAATTGCTCCAACCCCAGCAGATGGCTCCATAATTCAGGTACATCTCACAGAGACCCAGGGATGCTGATGCAACAGGACACTTAAACACCAAATCCATATATCACACACCAGTACACCATAGATCTCTTCTCAGACTTCATGCCTGCAGCATGTTCACAACAGGCTCTTTACAGTTACAGAGTCCCCAGAATATCTCTACTGTACTCCTTAGGTCTTCATTTTCCTAAAACTGAGGCCTATTTGTGCACTCAGGGTCCTGACAAACAATCCCAAACTTCTCATGTTGTTTTCACAAAGTAGTTTCCTCAGCCTCTGAATGTCTTCAGACATTGTGCTTTCTCCCAGCGTGTGCCTTTCTGGGCAGGATAACCTGAACCAAGCAAGGTTAGAGAGGTCAGGGCTCCATCATGTTATACAGCAGCAGCTCAGTATTTCCTCCCCAACTTTGATGAACAGTAACATTTGGTTTACTCAGACCAGAGCTGCACAGGGAACCTTGCTCTTCATTCAGCTGTGTGCATAGGCCCAGATCCATCCCCTTTACAGGTACCGTTAATTTAGAGTTCAGAGGTGCTCTAACCATTCAATCCATTCCTTCCAACGTGACCTAGTATTTGACATACAATACGACATCCTGCAGCTCTTTCATCTGAGTACCTGAGACCCTTCAGAAATTTATCAATACGACCTAATTTAAATCAGTTCTTGAAATCTAAAGGATTTCTCTTTCTCCAAGATCTACACTTTTACCATCACAGTCAAGTAATTACAGTAGATTTGAGCAGCATAGATTTCCTTTATAGAAATCGCACTTGTTTTTCTTTCTCATGCCATGTCAGTTTGGGGGTTGCAAAGTGCTCCACAAAGCCAAGAAGCACCCACAGGTCTAATCCCCAGTTTCATCTCATGCAACCCCTAGAGCTGAAGTCAGGCACCTTGTCTGACTTCGCAGTCTCCTGAGATAGTTTAGTGACAGCCTTTCCTTCTCTGTGCCTCGGCTACTTTACCCTTTAGAGCTACAACGAAAACTATTAATTTTTGGCCTTTAGCTAAAACTTTGATGTCTTTCCAAGTGCTTTTTGATTTTATTTTTATTTTTTTTCATTTATGGACAGCTAAAAATTTCCCAGTGAAGACGGAGACTGTTTTATCAACTTCACATATGTTGTTTGCTGTGAAGAATGTGTGAAGCTGCCTTCCTTAGTAACCTTTTGTAGGCTCCAGTTATCTGCAGATCTCAGTCTGAAAACTTCCTCTGCAGTGTAACCAGATCATAAGGCCACAAAATTGTCACGTGAAACTTCATACCTTGCACTGAAAACCAAATAATAACCACGGCATTAAAATCTGTAAAACTGTGGACCAATGTATGTCCAGGGAAATACTCTTCACTCACAAGGGTAATCCAGCCTGGGCAGTCCATGGGAGCACTCACATCGCTCTCAGTCCTTTGCTAAACCAAGACATGAACTGCTAAGAGCACTGCCTTCTTTGGTCACCTCAATTTTAGCCAATTTCTTCATCTTTACTTCTTGAGTAGTCTGCAAAGTACCATTTAGTGCCAAGTAAACAATCTCATTTTTGTCTTATATTTGAGCTGTCAATGTGATTTCCTTAGAGCTGGCTACGCTTGGGCTGGGTTTTCATGTTTTGAGTGATACTTATTGGACTTTAATATATCCTTAAACCTTGCCAACTTTTCACTGTTGGTTTTTTTTTTAATTTTTTCTCCCTCTTGCCTCCCAGTTCCCCATGAGACTGAACATTACAAGGTGCTACAGTGCCTGTCAACACCCTGCCTTCTCCACTTGGACTTTCAGGAGTTTCTTCCCTATCTCTTTGTCTTCGTGATCTCTCCTTTTGAAGCCAGGATTCTTCCTGGGGACCAAACCTTTCCATGAAGATGCTGAATTTCATCATGTGCTGCTATGAGCAGCTCAGCTGTATCAAACAGCACAACCATTCCTCCAGTAAGATATTAAAAA
>WEIS01048721.1:0-18129 GCA_013389965.1 Todus mexicanus
TTTTTTCCAAATCTCTGGTTTTTGCAGTAGATATTCCTCTAAACAAAAGCCCATAATTGTGATGATCAGTTCCAGCTGCATGTGGAAAAATCCAGTGGTTAATAGAGAAGATACTCGCATGGAGCACAGACTCTGGGACCAAGAAAATTTGGAGACTGTCACCACAACTGCATTTGGGTTTTTAGAATGAAGCCTCAGAAAATACTGGCGTAGTTCTTGATAACTGGGCAGAGGAGACGAAAACAAAACCAGTTCCCTGCCCTGCACGCTTCTGAAAAAGACAGAGGTCAATAAACTCAAGAAAGGCGCACTAATATTGTTTGGTTATAGAAAACCAGAAATCTTTTTCTTATTTCCTTTCCTCCTTTCAATTTGCTTCTTGCTTTGGAGATGATGTTAGAGCTCAACATTTGGCATCCTGCAACACCTGGAGTATATGGGAGGTGCAGGTTAGTACTTGCCTTTCTAGGTAGTGATTATTCTTACTGTCAGCTTTGCAAGTGGTGAATGCTACCTACTGTGAAAGGGTTCATATCGCTTAGATTTGCAAAATGTTCAAGTAAACAAAAAATAGAATGCTTAAGTGAGCTGTTACACACTCGATATTATTATGTCAAGTCTGGCTGTAGTGGCAGCCTGTAGAAGTCTTGGTGTCTAGGGGCTGCATTCTGTCTGTGAGAAAATACCTTGTGTAAAATGCTCAAAGGTTTTGAAGGAAGTTTCACAGCAACGTTTTAGCACAGTGTGGTCACTGAGCATTTTATTATCTTGTATATTAATATATCCTTTTTGCATAGCACAGCAAGGAGGGAGAGGAAGGAAGGGAGGTTATTGTGTTACCTGTTACGTGCAAGTGATGAATCAACAGATGCGATAATGGTAAAGATTAGACGATACGAGAAGAAGGCAAAGGGCAAGATGTTTGAAGGACCTGAGCGTTGAAGTGGAGAGTGAGGTGAAGGAAAGAGGAGATCCGTATCAGCTAGACAGCAAGTGACTGGGAAGAGAGATAAGAAAGCTAATTTTCAAAATGTGGACTTGAAGACAAAGAGAGGAGATACTTGTCAGTGAAGGGGTATGTTGGCAGACACAGCTGAAGAAGGGATAAAAGTAGCAACAACAAGGTGTTGCATAGGAGAGGTGGAGGGGATTTGCCGCCTTAAATGTAAAGCTAATAAGTAATGAATGTGGCATTTGAAACAGGTGAGACATATTTCTACAGATAAAATGAGAGAATACTAACCAGAAAATAAATCTAATTTTTTCAAGCTTCAAAATAAAATAAAAAAAATAATCACCGGTAGTGTTACTCTAGAAAGAACTGGGATGTTAGGAGGGAATGTCTGAAAAGGGATAGTGTGTTACCATTGTTAGTGAAGCTGAAGATGATGAGCGGTAACAGAGCTGTCAGTGCTGAAGGGCAGAGGGTGGGGGAAGCTGTATCAGATATCCCAGACTCTTTCGTCTTTCCATGCTAAGCCTGGGGAAGTTGTGAGACACCCATGACAAGAATTTGGAGCAACAGCAAGGCATGTAGGCTGAACCAACACCACAGGCTCTCCTATAAATAGAGGAGGAAATAACTGTGGTTCTCTTGTGGGTTTGTGGTTGGGTTTTATTATTTTTAAGGACGATCGCTTTGTATATAGAAGTATCTGTGTTTCAAATAACAAAAAGGAGGTGTTTATATTTTCTCACGTGTTGACCAGAAATTTTTCAAGAATCATCTCTTTCTGATGCAAATACCAAGCTCTACAAGTAAAGTAATACTGCTCAGTCTTTCTACTACTGTTTGTATTGCAAGCAGAAAGTATGTTGTACTGCAGCATGGGTCAGAGCCCGCATTTCTTCCCAGGGGCTTCATGAAAGTCGAGATCAAAGCCATGTTTTCAATACGACGTCTTCCTTTGCAAGGCAACCTTACTGCAGTGGTGGCAAATGGCGTATTGTTTTAATATTTTACTGATTTCTTGTAGACTGAAAACTGGTTCTCTAATGCACGTGACACCCAAAGTCAAAGAATAGTTTGTATAGAAACTCTCCAGCCTGGCAAGGACTTCGATTTTGGAGCAAGCAGTGCTGAGAGTTGTAATTCAGTTGGTAGAGCCGGGTGTCCACTGCCCTCCTCAGAGGGACACCTACCAGCTCCACCCCCTGCTTTAGGAATTTCTTTTACTGGCTAAAAGAGCATAAGATGTTGACATTCCATTACTACTTTTGTGTATGGCACATGCTATACATAATTTCTGTGTTCTTTTTCTCAAAGAGTCCTTTAATGAATTGAAATAATAAATGTGAATGCTGGTGTGATATGGCCCATACTTCAAGGATATAGCTGAGTACACATTAAGGAGCTGGTTGGCGGAACAATATGAGCTGAAACCACCTGCAGCACCCAAGCAGCTAAGTGTGTGTGTGTGTGTAATATCCACCATGTGGGTAAGCTGGTGTATTTTGTGCAAGGAACTAAAAATGGCTGCTGTTNAACATACTCCTCAAATATTGTGAGCATTTTTATACACTCAGTGCTGTCTAAAGGTTGCCATAGCTGGGTGCAGTGCATCTGCTGGTTGGTGTGGCTGAGTCAGGGTGATCGGCCGCCTGTTCCCCAAAGCCGAGGTGGACTCTGCTGCCTGGGCATGTGCTGCTAATTCAGGGCAACAGCTCTGCCAGAAAGATCAAAAGCATCACAAGCATGTTTTTCCTCTGCAGATTCCTAGCGTAGGGTTTTTGCAAACATACCCCAGTGGTTAAATATAGCCCTGTATTTTCAAGTAATCCTACTCTGAGGTTGTTCTGAGCAGTGTAGTAAAGGGAACTTTTCCGTCTTCTGCTAAACCTTGCCCTGCTCTGCTTGGGGAGCTTGTATCTTGCTGTCAGTATATGTTTCGAAATTTAATCTGTTTTAATGTTACTGTGGTAACAAATGGGTCTCTCCTGGCCCTAACCCATGGTACGTTTCCCCACACCTGAAGGTTGGTTGGAGGGGAAGATGTTACCTGGGACTGTGCCAGCCTGGCCAATGACAGACACCAGCTTAGCTCCTTCAACTGCCTGTGAAGGCACCAAATACTACGTTTAGGAATGTTTAAAGCGTTTTCTCTAGGCTTTCTGGGTTTCTGTTGATCATGTATTAGCCTGTGTTACTGTCTGTATTTTTTTCCAGAGATCCGGACTGTTGTGCTTATATTTGTGTGTTGTTATCAGTGAAACAGGCATGGTTAGATCGCAGGGTTTGGTATTGCAGAGCCTGCAGTCCTTAACCACAAGCTGCCCTCTCCCCCCTGCCATCATCCTGCATAGGAAATAACACGATAAATAGAGCTGGACTGGACTGGGAAACGCCAGTATATACATCTGCCTGCCATTTTGTCTATATCTTGTCATGAATCTTTGATTTCCAGCCATTGCTTATACACTGTGACTGTGTGATAATGGCTATTTTAGTTAAGTGAAGGTGACACATAGTGAGAAAATTTGATATATTTGGGGGGTTTATGTAGGATTATTTTTCTATATTTAAACAGTACTATTGTGCTTGTCCTATGCAATTATGCAGGAGAATTTCAACAGGGGATGTTATCCAGGATCCAGGTGCAAGGAAGGAGTGGGCACATGTGTTGGTGACCCTCCAGCCAGCGGAATAAATCCTTTGGGAACAGGTGAGGCTGTGACCCTCAGGCCTCGAGACACAAGTATGTGTGTCAGCCAAGAGGAGGGGGTGAGCTCCTCCTGGGAACGGGCTGTGGCCGTAGCTCCCTTCCCGCGGAGCTTTTTTTGAAATGAACAACTGTCCACGACTCAATTGCAAGAAGTCCTTCATGTGACACAGCTGGGAGATGACTAGTACTGCCTCTTTTCTTGTGTCTGTTTGAATAACGAAACCAGATGATTGCTGATCCGCTGTTTGAAAGCTGTCTTTGTGCAATACTTCTTAGCCACGATGCCTTCTGCTCCCACCCTGCCAGGCAGCAAATGCCACCCAGAGACTTATGTTCAGAGGAAGTTTTCAGGTAGCTGACTGAAAAGTGCCTTTTGCTTCTGCAAATACAAGAATGGGGATTGGGACATGTGATACGTTGCATCTCAACAGAAATTTAATTCTGTGAGGTTTTATGTTTTCATATGATTCTCCTCATTACAAGAAAGGAGGAGGAGCCCCCAGAGGCGAACAGCCCCTTGGGTGCAGGCTCAGTCATCCTTGGTTGGCATTTAGGGACATTTTAGAATGAATACCTGTTGTGTAGGGTGTGGGACTGATAATGCACTTTCATAGTTAACTAGATCTGAAACAGTTTATATGCGGCGGTTCGAAATAACAAATTCATTTGATGCTTTTGTCCGGGAAGTATAACAAGGCAAGGCTGGTTTGTGTCCAGTTGTGTGTCCGAGTGAGATAATCACTGTGGATGTCTGTTCTTGATTTGCCTTCTGCTTTTGCACAGCTTTCCGCTGTTGCGGTAGGCAGGAATTGGGAGCATCCAACCGCTGTCTTCCCTGCATCGCTTCTGCTGTGTTAAGCATTGCTGGCAAAGCAAATGAGAAATCAGAATTGTCAGCCAAAAAACAATTGTAGCTCACAGTGAAAAAGAAAATATACACTCCCCTTTGGCAAATCCAGTCTTTTCACATCTGCTTGAAGTTTTTAAGCAGTACATGGACTTGGCCAAGGAAGGTCCTATATGATGATTTCCTGCTGAATACTGTGATTTCAAGGAGGCAGCTTTGCTTTGTGTTGGACATCACCACAACGCAGGGTCATTAGATCTTAGCTGAGATCTGTCCAGGAATTTCACTTAGATGTGACACTTCAGAGCATGGTCTGGTGACCATGGAAGTGTTAGGTAGAAGGTTGGACTTGATGATCTTGGAGGTCTTTTCCTACCTTGATGATTCGATGATTCTTTCCTAGGTATACCCATCTAAACGATCTAACTACTGACCTACTGCTTCAGAATCGCTTGCTATCTCCATCTGTGTATGCATTGGGGGACCTTTCACCATAAAGCAATATTAACATATTATAACTGGTTAGTTCTTACGTTAATACAGCAGGGACTAGAGACAGAACCCTTCCTTGCAGCTTTTATTGGTGAAATTCGTTAAAAGTTACGCTCTTGAAAATGCTTCTCTTTAAACAAGCAACATGATTTCTGGTGCATTAGACTAATTCAGCCAAGCTTAGGGTTCTTCACTCAGGCCAGTGGCCACAAAATAGTATTGCCACCTTAAGCTGTTTAACGCATGAAGATTTCAGTAGCTTTCTTATCTTCAGCTTTTACAGTAGGAAAAACCAGTGATTGCTTCCCTCACGCATCCCAACGTCAACTGTCTACATTCTTGGCATGTCAGGGGGTAGAAGGCAGCTCCTGGGTTGAGCATTCAGGGCTTTTGCCTCTTACGAGACTCCAAAATGCCCAGTGAGTGTGAGCCCTTCGCTGGAGCCGGATGGCGATCACGAATCACTTCTGTGTGGGCCACCAGCCAGTCACTGTGTCAGAAACACCCTGAATTTTATCAACATTAAGTTTTAGTCATTTCAACTATAAACCTGCATTCCACTTTCTTCTTATATTTCCCCAGATTTTTTTGTTTTCCTTTTTGGGCTCTATTTTTTCCCTCAGAGTGAACGAATTGTTTAGCAATTAGCAGCTTGCTACCCAGAAGTAAACCTCAATCCTGTGGTCACTGTCCTGTAGGAGAGTTTGAGCAAAGGTGAGGGACCTGGGAAGAGAAGCCAAGCAGGGCTGAAATAGCTGCTTTGAGTTTCCACAACTGCACATCTGGAGTGGAGATGAGCTATTTCTCATCTTCACTCACTAATCTGAGGAATCCTCCTTATTTGGAGAGGAGACATATGCCTACAGCTATGGAAGACGGGAGTGTCCTTGGAATGATGCAGCTCGTTAAGTGCAGGTAGTAGAAATGGACTGATGCTTTTACGTGGTGTTTATTGCTGAAAAGGTGAACTTCGGCTTTTTGACAAAGTCCCAAAACACCTCAATAAAAGAGCAGTGCTGAAAACTTGAAAGGCTTGCTGAGCATCGGGGAAGGAAATGGGTAGAGATTGACAGTCTAATCATACTGAGCTGGGCATAAATGAACCTTTGAACTGCACCCTGCTGCAAGATTGAAGGTCTGAACATTACAAGAAATGTATTGTTTGGTATCTCTGGGTTTGGAAGTATATAATATACTTCGAGTAGCGTATACGAGGCATGAAGCAACTGTTGTGATCTCTGATGTCGTGATGAGATATGGGGAAAGAAATGCGTGACTTGTCCGACCTTTCTGCAGTTCGCTGTGTCAGGTTGGGTTTGAGTCCTGTCTGTGTCTAGCAGTTGTAGTCACTGACAGTCAGACCTGTTCTGTGGAAGACCCTACCTGTCAAAATTCATTTTATCCTGTTGTCGTGGTTTAACCCCAGCTGGCAATTAAGCACCACGCAGCCACTTGCTCATCCCAGTGGGATGGGAGAGAGATTTGGGGGGAAAAAAGGTAAAACTCATGAGTTGAGTTTAATAGGACAGAAAAGGAAGGGGAAATAATAATAGTAGACTATACCAAAGAAGTGATGCACAATGCAATTGCTTACTAGCTCCTGACCGATGCCCACGCAATCCCCAGCTCTTGGTGTCCCCCAGCCAACTCCCCCTAGTTAAAATATTGGGCGTGACATCATATGGTGTGGGACACCCCTTTGGCCAGTTCGGGTCAGCTGTCCTGGCTGTGTCCCCTCCCTCCCAACTCCTTGTGCTCTCCCAGTCTCTGCTGGCAGGGCTGGGTGAGAAGCTGGAAAGCCCTTGACTTAGTGTAAACACTGCTTAGCAACAACTAAACCATCAGTGTGTTATCAACATTGTTCTCACCCTAAATGAAACCCACAGCATGGTACTAGCTCCTAGGGAAAAAAATAACTTTATTCCAGCTGAAACCAGGACACTTGTGGAATTCAGTGCCATTGAACCACTTCTCTGAAGGGCAGGATTTGCCCCACAGTGAGTGTCCAGCGTTGCCTGTCATTTCTGATATGCAGAGGATGTCGCGAGTGACCGTGTTTTGGATTCCGGCTGGAGTTTCCAGTTACAGGTTTTATATTTGCCTGCTTTTGTGGCTGGAAACTTATGCCAGCTGTCAACTTAAGAGCAAGTGGCAATCTGCCTTCTCAAGCAAATGCAGCCTCCATGTTTATTTTCGGTTTCGTGTTTGTTATACTTATTGTAGGTAAAAATCCTGGCATAACAACCTTGACCCTTTAGTCAGTTATGTAGCAATCCTTTTTTGTGGTTAGAGTATTAAATAACGTACTTCATGCAAGTGCAAATAACAAAGTTCTGACCCATGGTAATACTCGATCAGTTTAGGACCTTAGGAACTCAGGAGGTTTCATATCATGGTTTCCACATAATGAGCAACGGGACTTTTTATGTGATACAAAGACTGAGCGCAATAAAGGGCAGCAGGAGATGAAAGTAAACAATTATTACAGTGCATTTCTTTTTGTCTCACTCTTTTTCGTTTCATTTTATTCCATTTTTTTTGTTTGTTCTTGAACAGATTGAAAACATAGATGCATGCCTGAGTTTCCTGGCTGCGAAGGGAATTAACATACAGGGGCTGTCAGCAGAAGGTGAGTCAATCAGTTGTTTAAAATTTCATTTTAAATGAAAAACTTCAATTACTGCTTACAATTGTAACCAGCACATAGAGTACAGTGGAAGATTGATATGGATAATTAAAACTTTTGAGAGTCTTTCCTTCTTTTTTTTCCCATCTCAGTATGAAAGGTAGGTAAAATAAGTATCTAATCTTTACATAGCAGACTTGTAAAAATCAATGAGATCAAATCAGAATTCAATCACTTCTTTGTTTCTTTCTGTTAAAAACCAGAAAATTCTCATCTAAGTTCTATAACTGGCACATTGATCAGAGTGTAGATTTTACAGATGTTTAAACTGAACTGCTGGCAAGTTTTTTACCTCTTGAGAGAAAAATTTATTTCCTCTTTCTTCAGTGATTCTCTTACGTGAAGAAGTATCCTGCTTTCTTTTCTTTTTTGAAGAAAGGTTTTTTAAAGTTTGTTCCCAAATTCACAAAACTAAAAAACAAGTGGTTTGAACCAAAACAAAAAAGAAAAAGACATTTTTATCTCTAATTAATCGCTCTGCTTTTGAAGAGTACTAGAATTTTTCTGAAACCAGAGCATGACTCTGTGTAGTGTATTCCTTTATGCCAGTGCATGGTATGTAACAGGATGCGTGGTACCTTTTGGCTCAGAAGCTGTTTAACTGCTGTCTTATTAAGAGACAGGTCAGATTTCTGTCATCCTCTGCACCAGCTTTCATTTATACTTTCATTTACGCTGGAAAAGCAATTTGGTTTGGTAGCGGCTGAGGCAAACTTGAAATATATTATACGACATCTCCTTTGGTGCTTCACAGAACAAATAATTGAGTATGTGGCATCGGGTGAGACTTTAAGTTAGATTTGGTGGCTAAATGTCTTGGCAAACTTGGTCTTGAAGAGGAGGTTATATCATCCAATCATCCACGTACTTTTACTTCATTGCCTGTATGTTTAAAGTAGTGCTTTCTTCCTCTGAAGGAATCCTGTAGCTCAAACAAGGAAGGTGAGAAAGGATGTGTAAGGTGTGGTGGGCTCACCTGGGCAAGGACTGGAGGGGACAGGAAGAGCAAAAGTGAAAGATAATCCATGAGTCAAGATAGAGTGTAATGAGTGAACGAAAAAGAGAAAACCAATATAAGAGGTGCAAAGGCAATCACTCACCGCCTCCCACAAGCAGACAGCTGCCCACCCAGTTTCCAAGCAGTGCCTGCCTTCCTAACACCCTCCCACACCCATCTCAGTTTTTATTCCTGAGGATGATGGCAGATGGCATGGGATGTCCCTTTGGGGTCAGCTGGCCACGTTATGCCCCCTCTCAGCTTCTTGCCCATCCCCAGCCTGCACATGCAGCGTGGGAAAAAAAGAAAGTCTTTGACACTGGGCAACTACTGGTCAGCAGCAGCCAAAACACTAAAGGTGTTATTTTTAAAACAGTTATTAAAAATTACAATTTAGAATTACATTTTAACAATTTTGAAAGTCGCTTAAGGAATTCCTTGCTGCCCTCAAAAGGAAGCATCCTACCTCCTCCTAGTCTATGAGATTTTACAAACTACTTCAAAATGTGTATTCGAAATGTCATTTCACTAATTTTGATGTGGTTTGTAAGCACGGGAAGAAAATCAGCAGATATTTAGTACTCATTGTTCTAACCTGAATATACCACAACTAGTAGAAGAGAAGGCTGAACATTAGTCTTTTGTTTTGTGGGGTGTCCTTAAACTGGATTAGATCACCAGATTAGATTAGAATTGGCTAAGAAAGCGAAGACAAAAAATGGTTATTCCCAGCCCCTGGGATTGATAATCCTTTAATAATAACAAATATTTCCCTCCAGAAAAGGGATTTCAGTTTCCACCAAGCCCAAGTCAGAAAGGGATGACTGGCAGCTACAGCGGTGGAGGTTCCAGCTGTAGGGGAAACAAGCAGTAATGGGGATAGTCCTGGATGGAAATTTCCAGAGGGTAGATTTGTGAGGATTCTCTGAGAACCAAATTCCAGTTTCCTCTCAAATGTCTAGAGTGTTTGTTTCAAATATACAAGACGAGTCATTTTTGGCTCCAAGTTTAAAATGAGTGGGTGACATGCTTGTCCTTATCTAAGTTAATATTTAAGCTGACACATGGGCTGGAGGGGACTTGAAGCAGGAAGCAGTTGGCGCTTCTGACGAGCAGAGCCCAGAGGGCCTGAAGGACTCTTTGAAATACCCTTTTTCGTACAAAGTGCAGAGGCAAACTGCCAGGTGAATTACCTCAGTCTAGCTGTAAGATAAGAGAAACAGAAGTACCTCTGAAAGCCCCGTTCGGATTATTTTGCTTAAAATCCAGAGGGAAAGAGAGTGCTTCTTTTGAAACCGTTTTTAAGATGTTTTTCTTTTGATTACTTTTTGGTCACCTTAGAAAAATGTCAAAAGCAGGTTGCTCTTCTGATAAATCAAGCTGAAGACAGACAGCCGTAGAAAGCAACAGGTTTTTTAGGTGGGTTATTGTTGTAATCGCCTCTCACTTCACATGGAAATCAAGTCCTTGTTTCCAGTTGCTGTTGCTTTACCGAGTTTAAACAGGCAGACCCATGGTAATTTCTTTTATCTTCTGGCCCGTATTTGTGCAGTTAAGCTTCCCACTGCCTCTGGGCCTGTTTAGTTATGCTTGGGTCTGTGATTAAGTGCTACTTTCCTTACAGTTCCCGTGAGTAATTTGAGTTCTTTCCTGAAGATAAGGGGATCCTTCTTACTGTGCTTTGCTGTCTTTTGTGTCGTTACTCCATCATTCCCTCCCTAGCCCAACACAGGCAGATGAGGGAAGGAACCTGCCTGCTGCTGGTGGCAGCTGGCGAAGGCTGGGTTTGTGGCGTGGCACTGCACAGGGGCAGGAGTGGACTGGGAAAAGGGGAAACAGGCAGGATTCAGTGAGAACCCACCGTCCAGGAAGAGATTAAAATTGGTTAAGAAAACGAAGACAAAAAATGGTTATTCCCAGCCCCCGGGATTGATAATCCTTTAAACAAGGCAACAGGGGCAGTGATGGATGCAAGCAGTGGTGAAGGGGCCAAACTGCAGGCAGGAAAAAATGGGTAAGGAAATTCAGTCAAGAATGAGGAGAGGAGAGAAATATCCTGGGTCTGGATGATGACCAGGACCGTTTAGATAGGGTCTAGGAGTTGCTGAGGAGATGGGCATGGACCAAAACAAAATTAAGTAAGAAAATAAGCTAGGTTAGAGGAAGGAAGGGTAGACTGACGCGCAGGTAGACAAGGACACCAAAGCTGGGAGCTAATATAGAAAGGGGAGCAAAATATTTTAAGTGTGAGCCTGTGATGTGCTGGGTAAAGGGCTTGTGGGTAAGACCAAAAGCTTGTTTCACAGCAAAGATGAGCCATGTGAGCAGAAATGTGGCTGGGAGAGGGAATAAAGGATAGAGCAGGGCCCATTACATATTCACCTTTGTGCTTGGCCACTGTCTTGCCTCGGGTCCTTTTCTTCCCCCCTTGCCATGTCCATGTAGAGGGATTTCAAAGCATAGGACACCAGTACATTTTAGTAGCTCAAGTCATCTACATAGTGCGTGCAAAAGTTCAGCTGTTTGATGTAGCTTTTTTAATTCACTTTTTAATTTAGGAAATTAAACATGCTAAATGATTAAGTCACGGTATATTATTAAGGTTTTCTGCAAGACTGAATCAGCCCTCTTGCATCTTAATTATGACAAAGCAGTTAACTGCGTGTTCTGATACTTGCCTTTGTCTCTGTATTTCTGGGGTTTTTTACCTTTTCACATTTGATATTGCATAGAACAACAGGGCAACTTTCAGAAATTGAAATCTATGCATTCACTGTCAAGCTCTCTTTAGGTACCTTGGGTATCCATTCTATTGACTTGTGATAGTATCAAACTGGTAATTATGTTTTAATACAGCTATTTCATCCAATAGTCGTGTTTTCTGGTGCAAAACTTGCATCAAATTTTCCTAGTCGGAGTTTCTTAAGTAGTCTGGTGTTCCAGAAATTATTTAACACTGTATGATAACTGGGTAGTTTCTCCTCCTCATGCAAATTTAGGACTGAGAAATCATTTACAGTGCTGTTAATACACTTGTTGTGGGGGGTTTGTTATAGGGTTTTTAGTTACTTTAGTTGAAAGGAACTATCTTTTTAAGTACACTGGTGTTAACACAGACTCAAGCACAAATGCAAGACATCGTGCAGTCACTGCAGGGGAGAAGTGAATATGTATTTGTAGCTGATGCTCACGGTTAATCAGCTGTCATGCCGATGAGATGTGCAGCGGCAAGGCTGTCGTATCCTAAAGGAACTGAGTTCAGACGGCGTTACGAAGAGCGGAGTGGCTGATGAGTAACTTCTGAACATTGCTTTACAGAAATCAGGAATGGGAATCTAAAGGCCATCTTGGGCCTTTTCTTCAGTCTGTCACGATACAAGCAACAGCAACAGCAGCCACAGAAACAGCAACCGCAACACCCTCCGTCCCAGCAACCTCCCCCAGTGTCCCAGCAAGCAGGGCCTCCATCCCAGTGCCAGGTCGGGATACCGCAGCAGCAGGTACTGGCTTCGCTCCAGACACCGTGCCAACAGTCCCCGCAAGCTGCGCAGCATCAGTTCAAAGCACAACCAGAAATGCAGTCCAGGTGGGGAAATGTCCTTTAAGTTGTTTTTTTTTTTTTACTCTTTGCTGCTTCTTTTTTTTTTTCCTTCCTGTTAAAGATCTTCAAAAGCCAACGAAACTTCCTTCTTTAGTTTTACTCTAAAACAAGGAGTGTGTTAGAGATTGAATGATGGATAGCAGTTGCCTTCGCCTTTGAAAATCAAAACAGATATTGCTTAAATCCATTCTCAAAGCTGGAAATGTGCAATCCAGTAGATGTAAAATACCTGCTAGACCAAGTAACTGCAGTATTTTATAGGGACGTTTTCCTTAGTATTCATTTTGCTTTCTTCTACTTGTAAAGCACATACATCCTTGCTGTTACAGAATATATACTTAGCACATGCCCAAACCAACTTGGGTTCTCAGTTTACAATCATTTCAGTCCTCACTAAGAAATGGAAGGCTTTAACAGAGGTAAGAAAAATAGAAGTCGTGGCAGCTGGTGACAGCCAAAATCAAATCTAGGCTCATCAATAAAAAATAATATGCTGCTGGTTTACATGAAAAATCATTTTCATAGTTGTTTTTTTGGCACTGCTACATCAGAATGTGATAAATTGGGGGGCTTTTTGTCCCTTGAATGTCTTTAATCCTAGAGGTGCTCTTTCCAGGTTAGAATAAAAGCACTTTATGAAGGCAGTACCACTGTGACTGCATATACAGCCTTCTGCTTGGCAGACCCTTCCACTGCTGAGAGAGAGAGCGATTTAGTGCGGATCGGTGGGCGGCATAAAGGCTGAAGTTGTATACTTATATTTATATTAATTAATACTTAATTTATATTCCACAAATACTAAAGCATGAAGGCTTTATTTGCCTTTTTTAACATCTAAAGGCTTACTTGTGTTAAAGTAACACATACTAAGGTGAACACTGGCTGAAGTGCTGCTTTATGAGGGAGCTAAACAGTTCAAATGAAGCCTTCGGAGTGAGACTACTCAGAGCTTATTTGGGTTTGATTTGGTTAGGCGCATTTTGAGTGTGAACAATATTTTCGTATAATTGAAAAACATAATGTTGCTACAGCATGTATAAACTTGCACAGGAAATAATTACTAGAAAACAGGGATGTATTTGAACACCCCTGGAAGTGTTGAAGATCAGGTTGGATGACGCTTTGAGCAATCCTGTCCAGTGGAGGATGTCCCTGCCCATGGCAGGGGAGTTGGAACTTTTGATGATCTTTAAGGTTCCTTCCAACCCAAACCGTTCTCTGATTCTATATTTTTGTGACTTTTCTGTCAAAAACATGCAGAAATGCACAGAGCCATTTGAATATTGCTTTGATGTTTGCAGTCCATTGTGTGGATTGTGCTGAGTTCCAAATAATTTAAAAATATCTAACCTGAAGGTCTTAAATGTCATGTTTTCATAGTATATACTACAGTTAAATCGCTCAGATTCTGCAGAAAATACATTCAATAAAAGATTGAGAAGGAAAAGAGTAATAAAGTTGGGGTTTGCATGCAGAATCGCATGTTCATTGCTATACAAAAATTAATTGATTTCAGATTTTAGGAGTTTTGACCTGAAGTCGTACTTAGGCAAAAAGCTTTTCTTTCCTGTGAAATTCATAAAAACTCTTTCCTCCCTAAAACTAGTTAGTAAATTCAGTGGCTAGGGGGAAAAAAAAAAAAGTTTCTTTGTTCACTGTTATCTTCCGCTTTTTCTTTCCTGTCACAGTGCATCTCCCAGGGATTCATCTCAAAGCAAAATCATCCGATTCACTCTTGGTCAGAAAAAGTCTTCTAGGTTAGCATTTCTTCATCTTCTGCAAAGCATGAATAATCCTTTTGCAATATTTATGGATGCATGTTTAGGGTTCCTGTTGAAAATAGTTTGTAACCAGGTGTTTTACCAACAGCTGCAACCTGGAAATATCAGATGGACTTTCCGGGTTTTTTTTGTTGGTTTTTTTTTTTAAGGTGTGGAATGCATTCTGGCCCACAAGAAAATAATTTTATTTTCTTGTCCTTATGAGCTTTTGCTTTTGCGAGCAAGACATGGTTCTGGGAGTTCTCTCCACTCTGTGCAGATACGTGTTCGCTGTATTTAGAGATGCCTTATTGGAATGTCTTAGCTTGTAAGTGGAGCATCACACGGACTGTGTGGGTCTGTCTCGTCAGAGCTCCTGTACTCCCCAGTGATCTGAAGCTGAGCACATCTAATTTCCCTAAAAATGATTAATAAGTGTTTCAGTCTACTTTTTTCCTGAATCCCAGCATGACTTGCATGCCAGCTTGCAGGACCATCTCACCTTGGTGATCATAAGGGGTGCTGTGTTATTAATGTGGTTATTAATCATGTTTATTTTTACTACTATTACCTATTAAAATGTTTTACTAGGAATTTTTATATAGTTATATATTGGTAAACTATACTATACCATTTTTGCTAAGCTTGTGAACTGTTACTTACGATTTATATTCAGCTTGGCAAGTTTGTATAGATAGTTAGATCTGCTGTACAGTTTGGATTTATTTGCCCTGTCTCGCTTCTTTGATGACAACAGTGAAGGTCTGCAGTATAACCCCTGTTAAATTGTTCCATGTTTCCTTTTCATGTTCCTCTTGAACATGATTATGTCTTGACAGTTTGTATTTGCCTAGAAGAGGTGCTGAAGTGCAGTAACAAGAGTGTTCTCCAAGCTCAGTACCTTGTCTCTAATAGCAAGAAACTAGAAACGTCTCTCTGAACCTGTTTTTCCCCCTTGATTTCACAGGTGCTGTGAAAAAGCAAGGGCTTAAAATCAATCAGTTAAACTACAGAGGGGAAAAAAAAGTCTGAGAGAAATTATAGTTTCTTCCAAAGTGTTTTTAGCACACGTGGCGTTTTATTAATTCTCAGTACGTTTTTCTTGGCAGCGACAATACTGACTTGAATTGAAAACTTGAAAACTTGTTACTTACTGAGTGGTCATGTGGTTTGAGCAGCTTTATTTATTTTGAAATGTGACAGATTTGCCCAATCTGTGTGGGGAGCCTTTTCTTACCTTAGCTTTATCCTTTCCCTCCTGGTAAACCCTGCTGGAAAACTCCCCTACCAATACTGCGGACTCTAGTAGCCCTCCAGCAGTGGTTGGCCCTACTCAGTGTTTCATCACTGGGTAGAAATGCTCAGCTGATCTATGTTGTGCATCCTGCCTACCTGTAGGAAACCTAGCTTGTTTCCTATTAAGCAAAACAAACGCTTCATGAACTTGTCCCAAGGACAGCTCTTTTCCCTGGTTTGCCTCTGCTTCTTCCCATGTAGTCTCCTCCACAGTGGATGAAGCATCTCTGCGATGTTTTCATTTACACCTTGCTGCAATGATGAGTATGCACAACTTTCTAGCACCCTCCAGTGTTGAAAAAGAATGGATAAATTGAGGGGCTTGTCTAAAAGATTCAGCAAAGTCAACCTCAGAACCATGATGTGCTGTGTCAGATCTGTGGTGGTTTGAGCTTGTAAATTAAATTTTGGTTTCATATTTGAATGATGCCCTTATGTCTTACCCTCTCTTGAGCTTTGAAAGCATGTGCATGAAGTTGCTGATGTTTTTGCTCTTTTCCTTCACGTTTCTTTTCATATTTCCTATTTATTCACTAGCCTTGGAGAAGTCAGTTTATTTAAGAAGCCCTGCCAGACTCCTTCCTGGCTTTCCTTCCTTCCCAAAGGCACAGCGGTGATTTGGTTGGGTGCATCCCCATTCTCTCTGACAACTGGAACTTCTTCATTATAGCCTATTATTGGCTCAAGTTATTTAAGACAGTTAGATTTTTGCATTACAAAGAAATTTTGAAGAGACTGTAGCATTCAGAAAATGCAGAGATGCAAAGAGCGATCCCTTCCAGTGCTACTCGAGATGACCTGAACTGGTTCTATCTTTTAGTCTTTAATGGGATGTTCTTGCTTTTCTAAACAGTGAGCTGTCTCACTAACTTTCTTCAGTGTGCATTT
This sequence comes from Todus mexicanus, assembly GCA_013389965.1. Lineage (NCBI taxonomy): Eukaryota > Metazoa > Chordata > Aves > Coraciiformes > Todidae > Todus > Todus mexicanus. Next base: position 16,230 of record WEIS01048721.1, read on the forward strand.
TGAGCAGCTACCAGATCTTTCAATTTTAAATATTTCATCTAACTGGAATGTAGAAATATGTGCTCATTAGTGCACAAAATGAAGTACAAACATGGAAACTTTATGGATGAACTTTGACTTTGAAGGACTCAAGCACATGTATAGTTCTGAGATGCGATGCCAGTGGCTTTCCTGATTCTGTCAGGTCTTCTAGAAAAGTGTTCCCGCGCCCCTTTTGCCTGAAAAGTGTGAAAGTGTCTACTTACACCAGAATCCTAACTACACTTTTTTCTAGGTAAACAGCTAAATCTTGTAAATACAGGTAAGGAAATGCTGGAAGAGATTGGCCCAGTTTAAACCAGAGGCTTATACCAGCTCACTGATAATGTGGTTGCCCTGAGAGGAGGCACTTGAGCTTTTTTTATTATTATTATTTTTTATAGGCTTTATAGGATTTTTATAATTAAACTAAGTTCAAGTTAATGAAACCTAGCTTGGCTGCTAGGCTTTGTAGCTTTCAGAGTAGAGATGTGATGTGCTTCTCTACAAGGGAAAAGGCATCATGTTCTGTTTCATTGTTATTTCCAAAATAGGGACGGCCCTTAGGTGTCCAGCCTGTAATGAAGTGTGCAGCAATCTGGTTTAAGAGCAGTGGTGTCTCATTTACTATTAACCTTGTACCAATGGTATTGCTCCCCTAAAATTACTTGCAACTGTTTGTAATGCACAAGATTTATGGCAAGTGACCGTTCTTTTCAGCTCAGACTGCAGCTTATTTGACATACATTTTTCACCTAGAATGATTGTTTGATTTGTTCTTATAAAAGAACAAAGACCCATGTGAGTATTTTGATCTTTTTCTTTTCAGCTTATGCATGGTATTGCACAGTTTCTTTCCCAGACTGCTTTTTAAATGTATTTTAATTGCATTGTAATTCTTTCATCAGACTTCCAGGCCCCACCACGAGGGTGTCCACTGCAGGCAGTGAGGCCAAAGCTCGTGGTTCTATTAGTGCCAACAATCGACGCAGCCAGAGCTTTAACAATTACGACAAATCTAAGCCTGGACTTCCCCCTCCAACGCCAGCAAGTAGCAACGACAAAGGTAAGCACTTGAGATTTTGGCATCCTTGGATTTTTCTTAAAAGTAGCTTTGTTTTGGGGGAAATTGAATTTTCTGTTAAGCTCCTGAAGTTTTTACCACAAAGCCGTACGTTGGAAACGTGACGTTGACAATCCAAACCCCATCTGGCTATTCCCAAAAAGGATCTAGTCCTCCTTGCATATAACTGAAGTTGTGACTTGCTGGCCTTGAAGGTCCATGCAAAAAACAGCTTCAAGAAAAACTGTCACTGGTGAAACATGTTTTTTCATTTTGCTTTGAACACAGATAAGGAGGAGTGAGTTAATCAGAAAATAAGACATTTTGATGAGTAGTTTGACAGGAAGGGAAAATGACCGCTAAAGATTGCTTCAATTTTTTTATACGATAAATAGCACCATGTGCATTCTTTTCCTCCAGTATTGTGGAAGATCCTTGAAGTTACAGAAGTACATGATTTAAATCTAGTTTCAAAAATCATGTACTGTAGGATTTGAAGGTGGGAACAGGTTGCAGTTTTATAAAAGTTGCAGTGAAACTGCGTCTACGGCAGCGCATCAGAAATGCTAAGTACCATGTTCTGTCTAAAGCAGTGAGGTTTTGAATGACATTTACCCGCTTTGTGTCCATTTGCTAAGCTAATAATTTGAGGGCGTTCATTAGCTGGAGTTTGTAGCTCAGAGCTCTGAAATGCAGCATTTACCAGCAGAGTTGTGGGGGATGTGGCTGGCGAGAACTGAGCAAATCACTCTAGTCTTACACACACAAATTGTTGGCGTAGACTGGCAGCTAATGCTGTATCCTTACCAAAGTCATTGA
>WEIS01048727.1:0-29861 GCA_013389965.1 Todus mexicanus
ATCAAAGAAATGCAATTAAGTTAGAACACTTGCAGTTTCGAGGTATGCTTCATATTTTTATTGTTGGAAGAAGGAACAGTCTGCCCGTGGCACTTTGAATACTGCCTTAGAAGATCCAGTCTGACAATAGGGCTCAGAAAACATAGGTTCTGCTAAGTTTTCTGGGGTTTGTTATTCTGATTGCTTTGACATTTTAAGTGTATGGTAAACTATTTTCTGCTCTAATACCAGCAGTGTCAGGCTAGTTAGGGAAAATGCTTTTAATCATATAGAGAGATAAGTACTGTATTCAGGTGATTGGGAAAGTCTCTCGCTGTCTTGAAGAATCTGGCCCACGAAAGATTAGAAAATGTCAAAAAGACGTTTTCATTGCTAAGTTTAGTGTATCCTAGCTGGCTGTGATGATACAGACTGGATCCTAGGTCAGGAGAGGAACACACTGCTTATTTTCAGGTTGTTACTGGTTCTTCCCTCCCTTGGAGGGAAAGCTTTACGACAAAGTTAGCTTAGCGATGAGCAGTTGTGTCTGGTCTGTGGATTATTTTATCTTTTGAAAGCTGAATTACAGGGGTATAATTTGACTGTTACACAGAGAGAATTGTTTTAAATTGTGAATACTGTTGGTTTTCTTTTTTCTATTCTTGCTGAAAGTGAGGGGTTTTGTGGCTTACAGGAAAGTAGGCAATTGTGTGCATATTTGTAGTCGTCATTAACCATTTGCATATGGGCTGAGACTTCATGACTGGAAATAGCAAAAGCCTTGCCAATCACTGAAGGCAATACTCAGATGGAAACAGTTAATGGAAAAGTGAAAGCCATGAAATGTTTTGTCCTTGATACCACCTCATCTGTGCACATTACTTTTAAATCATGGTTTAATCCTGCCGCTACTTGAATTTGCAAGTTTATGGAATATTTGACACTGAGTTAATGGGACCTGAAATAAAAAAATAAGTAAGAGATAAGAATAAGGCAATAAATAATGCAAAACCGTGTTAAAAGGGAAGACACAGAGAGTTGTTCAGCATCCTAAGTTTCAAAATTACATGTTCAGCATCTGTAAAAGCTTACAGAAGGAGCGAAATAAACAGGAGGTAAATAAACTTCAAAGCCAGTAAGAAAGGGGCCAAGCATATACAGAGTTTGAGAGAGAGCAGGACCTGGAAAGTCTACTGTGAGCAGAGACGACTTTTGAAGTGGTAGGAGGGAAAGGCAGCTCAGCTGAGCACAGGCAGCAATACATTGAAGGCACGCTGGTCTCCTCTGCCAAACATGGGTCAATACCATTTCTACCAGGGCTTCAAGCCAGAATGCAGCTGAAGTTTTTAGACCTTTGAACCTTCACACTAAATAGACTGCAATTTTTGGCAGTGCCAGGAATCGCTGTTTATACTCCCCTAGAAATACTGGCCCATTGCCCTGTGAAGTACACAAATGTGCCAGCGAACTTCTGAGCTTTGCCTGCCACTAGGTAGATCTGTCGCTGTTCTGAATTTACATCTGGCGTTTGCCTTCCCTGGGGTGATTCTCTGTTGTTTAAGAATCATGTTCTTTTATCTGCTGAAGCTGATATGAAATGGTTTAATTGCAGACTTACTTTCATTATATAAATAATATATTAACCATGCATCTTATTTTCATTATGCGTGAGCTGCAGCACCGGTTTGGTTCTCATGGTAATTGAAGGAATATTCATTCTTTTTACTCAATGCATTACTTTTCTAGCTTCATCTCCCACATACCTGTATTTCTGAGTCTCTAAAAAATATACAGAATTTCTTTTAGGTACTATACAGAGAAGCTGACATTTTCTTTAAAGATGATTGGTCAATTTAGGGAAAAAAAATGTGTTATGGATGTTGCTGTTGAAAAATGCCTGTGTTTGAATTGAAGTACTAACCATAAAAAGGCCACATGTAATAACAGTTCTGGGTGTACATAAGATTATCTTCTCCCCTGGTTTTTATGGGTTGTGGCTAACTACTGAGCTTCAACTTTTACACATGTGTAGTAATTATACCAATTTCTGTATGTGACCAAAGGGCTTATTAGCAATATGGATGTGTCCCCCAAGTAGCAAGTTAGGCTATGTATCAACCTCTTCATTTTGGCTGCTGAAATGCGTACCCTTCTGTTTGATAATCGAAAAGTTATTTGTGAGTTTTGCCCCCCCCCTTTCACCAAAAGTGAAGCTTACCTCACATCTAGAACAAAATGTGAGAATGCACTAATAGTTATGCAAATATCACTTGTACAAATGCTTACAGTGTTACAATTGATAAAGAATTATCACATCATAAGGAGTTTGTATCTCATAGGCTTCTAGAAGAGAAAACCTAAATGCTCCATTTTCTGAAAGAGCTCTGACTCCTGAGTGTCTGCATTGTGTAAGTAACTGGGAGCCCATGCTTCAGATTTACCACAAAACTACAATGGAAATGCCAGTCAGTTGTAGTTAAGGGAGACACCTGGAAAATGAAGCTATTGCTCTCTAAAGCTGAGCACCCAAAACTGAAAAAAGGTAAGCCAGGTGCTCAGAGGGTATGAGGCAAAACCCAGATAAGTCATAGTGAATCTTCCCATTGGCTTCCAGTCAGATTGCAAGTGACTTGTAGGTGGTCACATTTGATTAGTAGAAGAAGTAGGGATAAAGCTGAGGAGTCCTTATTCTCCATCTCCTGGTATTTTTCCATTTGCTTTTTCTCTCTCCTGCAGTTTCTCAACTTTTATGCTTTGGACTCAGTTTGGCATTTTCCTAAAATTATCCCCGGCACTAAATATTGTAACTGTGAATAAGGATCTCATTTCTTCTATCATTTACATGTTTCCAAGTTTTTGTCCTCTATATCCACATTTTAAAAGAATGCTAATAGGACTACCTGTCAAGAAATGTTACATTACTGCTTCTGTTCTTAGGTAATTTACATAAATTATTTTTAAACATTACTTTAAATAAAATCCTCCACAGGAGCATAAAATTAAAGTTGGAATGTAGTTCAGTGTGAACAGTATTTATTACTGTGATTATACAGGCAATTGGATGAAGCCAGCGTAAGTCATGTAAGACTTTCCCACCTTCCCTGCTCTGTATTCTTGGCAGACGTGGAGGAAGGAAAAGAACGTGTCTCTACCTAAAGTTGGAGTCATTGGCTGTGTCTGGAATAGCTGATAGAGACAGTCTCAGGGTGCTCTCTAGCCCAGACTCAACTGTCTTCTAGGGACAGTCTCTCAAGCAGTCAAAACCAGCCTCTTCAGACCCCATGGGTCCCAAGTGAGGAACTGGAAACACTAGTTAAATGCGAGGTAGCTGGGGATGGAAAGCAAACTGGGTATGAAGCATGTGGCCCTCATCACTCTTCCAGAGGCTGCTCTTTCAGTGTTGTTTAGGCAGAGCAGTACGGATTTTATGCAAAATGAGAGGTTATTGTTATAATGCATATATGAAAATAATCTGATTCTATTACCTAGTAACAAAACTTTCCAACAGAACTGATGCGCATCACTGACTGAATTTCATGGCAGTGGTGCATTGATAGCTTGTCTTGTGAGAACAGTGATTATACTCGTTAACCTACTGTTGATATGAACTCTGCTCTTATTTGTGGTATTTCCTTTCGTAGCTGACAAACTGTGTAAGTAATATATCTCCTTCCCCCATCCTTTTTGTCCCCCACATCCCCACGCACTGATCTTCACTTCCAATTGTGTAGTAATGCATTAGCTTAATTTTCAACTGACAAAATAGCTGTCTGCTTTTCTGAGCTGAACCAGGACACTATTTTGCAAAGATCTGAGCACATATGTAATCAAGCTGAAGTATTGGAAGTTGTCTCTTGATAGAAAATTAGACCAGCTGCTCAGAATAGATTAGTTCAGACATCAAATCTCCTTTCACATGTTAGGGAGCTTTAAAAGCTCCAGGGACTCTGGGGCTGCAAATCGAGGCGAAGCTGGCTGTCAAGCTCCGGCCAAGGGGAATCGAACAGCCAGTGTCCCTGTGCTCTGCAGCCGAGCACGACCGGTGTCGGGCAGGGGATTTTGAGGTTTCGGGGTGCCGGATAGGAGAAAAGTGTGGAGGTCCTCAGTCTGGGGCAGTGCCGTGCTGGCCTTGGCATGCCCTTTGCAGGCTGAGTGTCCCTGGAGCTGTGGGCTCTCTGCTTTTCTGAAGCCTAAGCCCAGTGGTGGCTGGAAGGGGATTGGGAGGTTGGCGTGCCACGGCGTGTCAGAAGTGCGGAGGGTGGACTTGTGGCGCATCATCGTGCGGCTCCCCTTGGCCGGAGCTTGGCAGCACCCAATTCGCAGCGATTTGCACGTGAAGTTCACAATTTCTCTTCCCTAGAACTAAATTAGAGGGGCAGAGAAGCAGGCAAAGGAATAGTTGTAATCTGTGAGTCTCGTATTTTGTCCAGTAAAGTTAAAGGAAATTCATATATGGATTTTTGCAGAGCTTGTTGAACTAACGCTGCTGTATCTGTAACTGCCCAGATGCAGATATTCTGGAACAACTTGGTGCCAGATGCCTTGCTCTTACCGTTATGCTGTGACATATATATGCAGTGAGGTTTTTTTCCAGTCTTACCATAAAATTAGCTGAAGATGTCACAGTAGCAATGAGATATAAGTTTAGCTGAGCTGAGATCAAACATGATGCCAGTTGTCCTCTGTGCAGGAGACCAGGTGAATTATTTCATTTATAACGAGCCTGATAGTTCTAACACTTGGGTAGGCAAGCGATTTTTTGTTGCATTTGTTGTTCATATTTGTCGTAATGCTCTTGGGATTGTCTTTGATTTTTTTAAGTGCCGTAGGGGGGGCTGCATAAAACAATATATAAAATAATTATTGATCATTGTTCATAAATAAATTACTGTACTTGACCTTGAAAATTGACTTTGAACGGCTTCATATATTGGCTCACGGTTGAAGTGCTTTTCTGAAATCAAGATATGGGTACAAGCTATTTCAGTATCATTAGAACTTGAAGGAACTTTTAATTTATTATTTTCTTTATCTTTTTTAGGAGTTTGTTTTGCTGTCCAAGAGTTTGATGAATGACCCCATTATGGAAAGAGAAATTGTAACAAGGGCCAAAGAATACGTGAAGAAACATCATTCATGGGAAAGTGAAAGAAAAACCTATCAGAATCTTGTTCTAAGACTCCAGTGAAGACTCCAGTTGCTACCCGGCAGTCTATGTAGAGCACTTTAATGATGGATATGTAATTAGATTTGGGTTTCTCTTGGTTTCTTTTTTAGGAGAGATAGTAGGGCACGCATTATTATTCTATTCAAACATGCCAACATCACAGGAGTCGCCTGCTACTTCAAACTATCAAACGTATCTAATTCAACAGTGGCTGTAGTGTACCAATTCATCACAGACCGCTATCATTTTGTACGATCACACAGGAGAAATATACTCCTTGAGCAGACACAGAATTTTTCTGGTTGTAAAGCCTCAAAGGGAGGATGTTTTCTTGTACACAGTGGAGCCCTCTACCATATAGAGCTTAATCAAATGTTCTGATCATGTTGCATCCTAACCAAACTGCAGGAGCAGTTTGTTTTCCGGTTCTACCAGTCTGAATTTATTCAGGTGCGTGTGACTCCAGCATACATGTTAATAAACCCAAGATTAGTTATATAAATACAGTATAAAATTAAGGTGAAAGCTTTCTTAATACTGAAAGGTCAACGTATCTGACTGCATAATGATCAGGAGACCAAAAAAACAGATGGAATGTCAATGCTTGAGGAAAGTGAGGAGTATAGGTCGTGTCCTGTATTGCCCTCTAAGTACCTGAATTGCTTTCAGATAAGCTAATACTGCCAAACAGTCCAACGCCTGTATTTTCCCTTGGGTCCTGGGACTAGAGCACCTGACACCTTCAGATTCCAGAACTGCACAGTGCTGCCACAGCAGCAAGACGTGCTTGCAGAGATGCTTTCTTACGTAAACTACCTCTTAGATTGCCACTTTCTTTGGTACCTCTGTGATTTACTTATTTACTAAAAGATTTATGAGAGCTGTAAAAAGGGATGAAGGAGAGGGGAACAAGGTGTTTTCATTTTACTATGTATTTTGGTACTGTTTGTTCTGTTTTGTGGCTTTCAGGGTATATATTAATATACTGCAGCAGGCGGTTTTAAAGTGAGACTTACCTGTGCTTGAAGTCCCTACTAATCATTCCTGCCTGCCCTGTGATTATGGACCTATCTTGAATCCATAATTGGTTATCAAAAGACTTAGCTTAATAAAAAAAAGGCCATATTTTTAACTATTTATTAGGAAACTATTTGCTTTGTGTAGACTTGATCCTGCCCTTATTGAGAACCAGTGAGATGTTTGTTTGCTGTTGAATAACTATTATAGCAGACTTTTCTTTATAATGAAGTTCACAGTGTTTTTTAAGCTTTCTTCTTTATTTTGGATGTTTTGCAGTTGTTGGGACAATAAACAAGAATCTAATTTGAATGTTGTATATTCACTTCTTCAAAATTTCCCCCTTTTATTGTAATGGGCGTCTGCTCAGCATTGCCTTTGATAACACGGTCCTCAAGGGCAAAACTGGCCTGATTTGAAATCCAAAAATTGCTACACTCCATTTTGAGCACATTTCTTCCTAAATATTTGTGGCATATCCTTTGACGTGCTGGGCTGTAAGTACATCTGCACTAGTTCTCAGTTTAAATAAAAGCCATCAGCCAACATCTACCACTGAACAGTTTCTAAATCTGTGACTGAATCAGGCTGGGGGGATTTCGCTGCTGTCTCAGGAGGAGCCGTATTTCTTTGGACACCTCCATTAGCTGTGAGTGGTGAGGCATGGCCTGGGATTCTAGCATCTCTTTTGGCTGCAGCAAGCTATGTGCTAAAGGAGGAACCCCAGCACAGATTTGCAGCATAACATACGTGGTATGGGACATTTATAGGCAACAGGAAAAAAAATAGAGACCATTTATAGCTAACTGAGCTGGCCACAAGGAGTCCTGTTCCTCCTAAAACATCTCCTCACGCATCTCCTCTGCCAGTTTATCTTTGATAATCTGCTTGTTCAGCTTTGATCCTTAGCTGAGTGGTGGTGGTAGGTCATAGGATGGACTCGATGATCTCAGAGGTCTTTTCCAGCCTTAATTATTCTATGATTCTATGATTCTCCATCACTGTACACAGTGATATCTTAAAAAAATAAACAAATCAGATCACTCATCTGTGTTTATAGCNACATATTATTAAAAACAAAAACAAATACATAATGTGAGCTAGAAGCCTAAGCATTGAGCTAATGGTAGATGATCAGTAATAGTAATGATTAGAAAGCTTTTTGTTAAAGCCTGATATATTTATTACCAAGCACTAACTGCATTGATCTGGAATTTGCGCTATTTCCAGCAAAACAAAACATCGTCAAGTGAGAAATTCTGCTACACCCTCAGAATATAATTAACATATGATTTTTTCAGGCTGTATTTAATCTAGAAATATGAAATCCGCATCTGGGAAACAGCATGCTCATTTGCATGCGGTAACTGTACCAGAAGCACAAACAACCCTTCTGCAATATGTGCAATAAGGAGGAAAAAAAACCAAACCAACCCAAAACCAGAAAACAACCCGACTAGTGGTGAGATCAGCCCTCAGGCCTGTTCTCCACTCCTCAAACAAGGCAGTGTTCATCAATCAGGGGCATTCGGCTTTGATATCATTTATCACATGGGCTTGTGTTCTGCAACATGAAGCTTGTCTGTTAAGGCTATAAGGTTGGGCCAACGACTGCTGGGGAATTGCATCATCATAAATTTCTGTGGAATTTATGTTTTAAATTTCATTGAGTCTCATGTTCCAAGCCCATAAATATTCAATGAGTCTTGTAAGTCCTTGTAAAGAAAATATTAGACCCATGCAAGCAATTTTAGGTATAATTATCTTCCAAGCAACTTCACTCAAATGATTTTATAGTTAAGAATAATCCTTTTGTTGTCCTGCAGCACTAATTACAGTATTTATCTTCTCCTTTCAAAGGCTCATTTTTTATCCTAGCAGTTTTTTAAGCAAGGCACACCTCAATGAGCTACAGATACAGCTCCAAAAATAGCACTTGTTCCGTTCGGAGGAAAAAAACCTGTATTGTGCATTTACCCCCGCGGCCAATTTTGAATTTCGGGACCTTGAAATGTACTGTTAATTAATCCAATTACATGCATTTTATTTTGCAATTAATTCTGCCATTGAATCCACAGGAACTGAATGAAGGCAGTGGACCTGTACAATGGGCACTACTATGCTGTTTCCTTTCTTGGCAGGATTGCTTCAGGAGTGGAGAGAGACAATGTGGTAGTGTGTGGCAGACCCCAGCTAGAGCCTCTGGTGTGTGGAATGAGAGCTTCCTGAATTAGGATTTCATGTTAATTAACCCTAAAGCATACATAGTCTGATATTAAGAGTTAAATTTCTACATTCCTGTTACAGTCTTAACCAGTATATGCCCTAAAAAAATCCCTGATACTACGTTGAGAAAACAGATTGTACTGATCTGAACCAACTTATCTGAGCAACAGCCAGAGCACCTTCAAGGTGGATGATACGGTGTCTGGAGGGAAATAATGTAGTCTGGGAGAACTGGGGAAGGGATTTAGATACATATCTCTCAGGATTTAAAGAAAACAAAAGTCAAACTCTTCCCTTTGCTCTTGTTACAGCGTATTGTAGAATTATTTGGAGACTTCAGAAGTTGTGAATGGAACAAAAGGAAGCAGAAGGAACTGGAGGATGATGGTGGTTGTAAGGATAGTAGCACTTTCTTTAAATATTTTAGAAAAGACTGTATCTCGGGAGACTTAGCTCCAAAAATAATTAAGCGGCATGGCATATAGAGCATTAACATTTTAGTTTCAGCTTTTGCAGATGACAAAAGTTGAGTGGTAGAATAGAATTACCAGGAATGGCGAGATGTGCAGGACTCGTATGTGTTCAGCCACCATCACTTTGGTAGCTTGGCTGAGTGATCAACAACTCAGACCCTTTGGGTGCTCCTTGCATTCTGAGGCTGACCATTGCAATTTCAAGTTCTAACAGAACCTCAGAGCTCCAAATTAGCAGAAGGTTGTTACTTGGTGATCTCAGGGAAATTATTTTTGATGTTTTTGCCATTAACCTACTTCCTGACATACCCAGGGCTTAAAGACAACCGTGAAAAAAAAAAAACCTCAATTATACATTGGAAGATAGCAAAGTATTTGTGTTCGTCTATAATTTACCATCAACTCGGCCTAAATATTAAGCAATCCAAACATCTGCAAATGCTACCTGTATGTTTAATGAATGCTCAAGTACTACAGTCTCCTTTTTCAATGTATTTTCTCCTGTCTGTTGGGCTCATAACCCGTTCTGTCCCTTTCTCCCTGCAGTCTTTTTAATCTTTTGCTCAAGAACCGTTCCACATGAAAATAAGAAACAGCTTTGTCAAAGGCTTGTCAGAGGAGATGGGTGCTTCCATGTGGAAATCAATCATTTAATGGCTCAGTGGGAGCTCAGCATTTTTTTTCATTAAGTTGTCCAAAGTAATTTCATCATTCCAGAATTTATTTCGCTCCTCTGTCTGGTTGGTCCAAGCCCAGTTGCTTTAATGTTTGAAACTTAAACCCCATATAAGAGCAGGTCTCTACAGCCTGAGCTTCTTGGTAGCTCCTTGCACGTGTCCCAGTATTCCTGGAAGCCATGAGTACCTTTAATTCCTCATCTTCCAAATTCTTAATTGCATTCAGAATTTTAGAGTAAAGGCTCTCCTCTAAAAAAAAAGACAAGACTTATAGTCACCAATATAAGAAGAAACTGCAAGATTAAACCAGAATTTCTAATTTTTTTTAGTGCAATCTAGATTTTCTAATGGAGTGGATAATTTTTATCTGCAATTTAGCCCTCTTTAAATGAACCATATTTTCATCAAGTAACTATTCCATGTCATTCCTGTGACATCTAATTTTAGGTATTAAGTACTAAGGGTACTTGAAATCTCTCATCCTTTCCGAAAATGTAGGCCAGCATTTGTTTTGTCCAGTGCCTGAAAAATGCTTCTAGAAATTCATTTCCCCAAGAGCAATACCATTAAGCTAATTTAAAACATTTGTTTAAAATTAAACAATACATTTTAATAAGAACAGCGGAGAACATCTGCGTACTGAGAAATCATCGTTGTGGACATCTGACCTGAAACAGCATTTAAACCACCCCTACAGCACCCTTTAACCCTTCCTAGTCCAGGAGCAAGTCGTATCTCCTCTCTTATGATATTTTAGTGTGCTTCTTACATTGCAATTTCCATTCTTGTGTACTTCAGCACAAATCTGCTTAAGACATAAGTAAGTCCAGCTGTAACTATAACCTTGCTAGATAGAGGTCACTTATTTCATTTGTCTGATTCAATCAGGCTACATCAGGCATTGAAACTAAATGCCCCTGTACTGCTTCAAAAAATTAATCTCCAGCGTTGAAAAGTTGCGCTGTTATTTTAGTGGCTATAATGAAGTAAAATGAGTTACAGAATCTTTCATTTAACTGGAGTCATTTATCAAAAGCTTATACGCTTGGAGCGTGGCCTTTGCCATCCCTTACAGACTCCTAGCTTCTTCCCTAACTTTTTCTTTTAAAAATAAGTAAGTTTAAATAAGAAGTCATTTGAAATCATGTTTAATATATATATAAATTCCTGCTTGTCTTGTGCAAAGGTTGACACCTTACCTCACCCACTGCAGTGCATGCCTGGGCCACCTAAATACTTGCCGTGCTTTCCAGAAGCAGTGCTCGCCCGTAGCCTGAGCACGAGGTGTCACTGAGGAGGCTGTCGGCTTTCATCCCATTGAAACAAAGCTTCATCATACAGCTGATCGCACTGTAAAATCCCAGCTTCAGCAGGCTTTAAATGGAAGGACCCAGTCTAAGAGGTTCAGTCTCTATTGTTGCTGCTCTCCTACCTCACGCTGCTGACACCTGTAAAGTTAAATCCCATTTTTAAACAGGAAAAAATTGATCCTCAGGTCTGTAACTTCTGAGTAGCAGTCATTAATTAATGGCTCCTGTTTATGTGTCTTGTTTAATGTCTCCAGTCCCAGGCAGTTAACTGAACCAGCACATTAAAAGCCACGTAATGGAAATGTGCTGAGGTTCTGCTGGCATCCGCAGAGTCAATGGGCAGCTCAGGGGGAAATGGGAGGGTTTCGTGCAACACTGACTGATCTCAGAAGAGGCCAAATTCTTGAATAAGAACTTAGAAGGCAAAGAACACGTGAGGATGACGTGTCTGCGCCAGTCCGACAAGAAGGGGCAGTGGTAGATTGCAATTGTGATGGACACGCACACAGAGCAACTTAGGAGAGAGCGAGAACAAATGCTTATCCTGCCTGCAAAGAAACAAGTGGAGGCAATCTTGGATCCACGGAAGAGAAATGAATCCTCAGCAGGGGAATTTCTGCATGAAGACAAATAGTCAGGAACTGATTTCCTCTAAACTGCTTTTATGGCTAGCAAGATTAATCTCATAAATATAGAAAACTATTTGTCCAGATTTCTTTTATGTGCACTGGAGAGTCCAGGCCTCATCAAAGTGATAGCTCATCAAAGCAACCTTCGGTGATGGATGATTCACCTAGTGAAGGTATTTGTCTCCATTAAAAGGAGGGCAAGACCTTTCTAACACCCACACCTCAGTTAGAAAAATTCCACACCAAATTCAGGTACCGACTTTCTGACAAGGGGTTCAGAACTGGAGGACAGAATCTTTTTGTAGACAAGAACCTGGAGGAGGAGCCCCAAGAAATGGATACCCTGGTAGTGAGAAAGCTCTCTAAGTCCTTGTGAACTCTACAGGCAGCAATATCCTGCACGTGTGGTGTGGGCAGGGTTACTGGTGTGTGTGCACCATTAGGCCATCCAGTGAACACAGCACAAGCAGTAGAAGCATTTCCCAGGCTTTAGCTACAGTCCAACTTGCATTTTTCCCTTCAATAGCACTTTGTTTCTTTGTTATTACTTTTTTCTGCAGTTAAATACATTTAAAGCTCTCTTCATCAATGCATCATGTTCGCTATAACATTTGGAGAAGGAAGTGTAATCATCAGATTATTTTATAAAAATTAACAATAGGTAACTTTAATTGAAGAAACTTGGTTCCCTGAATCATAGCAAATCAGGTTCCTACTTCAAGCAAAGACAACATGATAACTTGATCTCAAATCCCACAGAAACCTGTATCCACCCTGAGCTTGGCTCAGTACAAGGTGTAAGAAACAGAACTTATTTATTGGCCCCTTCCTGAGGTGTCACGCTGGATCACCTCGTGTAAAATGCATTCCTGCTCCACTGCAGTTGTCACACAAACAAATAACATGTGCGTGCAAGCGCTTCCATTAATGTGTCTTGATATTAGAAGATTTCTGGGAAGCCAGAAATTTAATCATGAGAAGAGGAAAAAAATGAAAGCCTGGAGATGAAGCAGGCACTTCTGTGAGGCTCTTTCAGAAGCTGTCACATAATATAGAGACTTTCCTCTCCAGCATCTTCTTAGTTTTTCCTGTAAATGCATGTATGTCTCCCTTTTCCCATCTATTTTTGGTAAGGCCAAAAGTCCCCCAGAGCACTATAATTATCTCCGTCAGAAATGTCAGAAGAGTTTACAGCTGAAATAGGTGTCTGCCTGGAACAGGAAAATCAGGTACACCCTCATCTGTGCCGGGGAGATATTAAAATCAAGCTGCTGCACATAGTTCTCTGAAGATTTGGGAATCTGGCTGTACTGGTGGGAGAGATTTGTGTAGCATCTCTGCTTTCGAAATAGGAGAAAATGTCACATTATCCTTCTGGGCTTTAACTTCGAGCCATTAAAGACTGAGCAAGATAAACTTACTTTGAATAAAAACTCCTTACATCATCTGTTGGAAGGGAGAAAAATAGATGAGCCCTTCAATAAAAATGCAATAATGAGGATATGCTGGTGATTCTTGCCCTGCTTTTCCTTTTGTTTATTACCAGTTTTCCCCACAACACATTTCGGGGTTAGAACCTCTCTGTCTGTCTACTAGCCTGAAATAAGTGAGGTTTTACTTTTAATGAGAAAAGTCAAATTTCGTAATGGCAGTGTTAAAATTCAATTACATTCAGTTTTATGTGTGACTGAGTAGCCATATACGCAAGAAGTGAAAACTACATTTTCAACAACACCTGTCAACTGGCAGTATCTTGTTAAGAAATGTAATAAAAACCATTATTAAAGAGGATAAGCCTTGTAAAAACATTCTGGAAGGCCACTAGTGGCTTAGACCTCGAGTTCAGAGTTGGGGAATGCAGAACACCAAATAGATGCCAAGCTACAAGCAGCTTTCGTGTGGTTTTTTCGCTCCAAGCCACCAGGGGCTGATTTTCAGCAGAATTCCCATCTCCCCCTGATTTTATTAAGAATATTGGCTGTGTGACACACCTCTGAAATCGGACCTTTATCTCAAACTGGGCACTCAACTTTAAAAGTGAGGATTTTACATGTTCCGTCTCTTCAGTTCCCCTGTATTTTTCAGGCCAACAGAGAATTCAGAGCAATCCAGATTTTCCAGAAAAGAGCTGTTGTGACAAGTGCCATTGTCATTTCTTTGCGACAACACTCGGCACATAACCCCAGTGAAGGGCTCCTTGGATACACCAACCTCCTCCGTGAGGTGGGGGAATAATGGTGGACTGAGACAAAAAGCTGCGAGCACCCATCCACAGAGGAAGCAGATGAACACCCTAAGCCACTCAGTAATTTCCATTGTGTACGTAGGCAGCTGTGTGAGTAAAATACCCGCGTTTTGCTGCGTATTATGCTCCATTATTCTTGAATACAATCGTTCCCTTGGCATTAGTACTAAATGAATGGTAAGTTCATTTCATCGGAAAGACTAAACAAACAAATGCTGACAATGAGAATAAATCAGATTGCTGCGGTACTTTCAAGGAGCTGGTAAAAATAATATTTTAATCAAATAACTCAGCTGTAACTGCCGCAAACTACTGGGAAGGTTAACGCTGGGGCTCAGCATTCTAGTGAGAAAACACACAGAATTATTCAAAGCATGCAATTTCATCCCCACTGCCTGACTTGTATTAAAAGCAGAAGATGGCAGTCTGAGTTTCCATCTCTACTATCAAGCTGAAGCCACCAACAGAACAAAAGTTAATGGAACATTCTGAAACGCAAGCCATTTAGCAGGAAAATGCAGTGCTACATAAAAATAACCACGGCCAGACAGGAGTGGTGTACTCCAAAATAAAGAAAATTTCTTTGGTTTATATTGGTTTGCTCCAAAATGAGGAATAAGCTCACGTTTAAGACTTTGGATGAGCGTTTGTGAGATGTGAATTCAGTTCTGGGCTGCAGCTCGGACCCCTGGTGTGGCCAAGCTCACACAGATGACTGTCTCCATTTCATGGGAATACTGCAAGGGAGGTGTAATTGCAAAGTCTGAGCTGCTCGAATACGGTGATGCTGAAAACCACAGTGGAATCTACAGGTAGCACCATTCAGATGTGCTCTGAGGTAGCTAAAATTAGAACTTAGTACTGAAGGATTTAGCACTCACCGAGGTCTGTGGGAATCGTACTTCAGTGATCTCTGTGTCAGGCCTTTTCATGGGCAATGAGCAATATTTAGTTTGAAACATATTCTCAGTTAACCTCAGTGAAATGAGATATAACATGACTGCAGTCCGTGCTCTTGCATCAGATTAAAACCAGTCCTTAGCGTACCTTAGATATAACCTAGTTCCTATTCAAAGGAATTAGAGATGAGTAAGAGCTGAAAACCTTTTTTTTGCCTTTTTTTCTGCGGAGCACCTTACCTAGAGACTGCCAGATTATATTTTTTGAGGCCGAAAGAAAGCACCATGGTCATCTAATTCAAAGTTATGCACAGCAGAGCCCTGACTTCCTACATCCAGCCCAGTGGCAACACCTGACCCAGAATTTTGCTTCCAGAAAAACATTTAAAACCACAAGCGATAAACCTGTTGCAATCCTTCAGTGACTCGTTCCCTCACTAGAAGAAACTTATTTCTAGTTCTGCGTTTATACAGCCACAACCTCATACCCTGATGGTCGTGTCTTTGCCTATGGATTAAAGAATCTGTTCAAATTTATGTTCACCACGTAAGTACTTACGGGATGTGATCAAAGCACCACATAAGCTCCCTTTGACACGCAGCATGGATGGCACTCTTTGACTCTATGAGATGTTTTCCAATCTTTTAATCATTCCCCTCTCTGAATCCTCTACAGCTCCTGAGCCAGCATGATTCAGAGGCAATGGTTGGAGCAAAGAGGAAGATAAAGTCCTACACTTCTGAAAACATTTCACTTCTCTTTTGATAGCCAGTACCTGCTAGAGGCTGAAAATTCAGCTCAGCCATGGAGAGTAGGCTGGTCTGTTGAGGACACTGGCTTCAGCAGATATTCAAAGCTGAGGATGGACATCCACTCCACCTCTGCTTCAAACTCACTTTCCTCTCTCTGCCTCAACAGGCCAATTTGTCAGCAGAGCTCAGCACCTCGCAGGGCTGCAGGGGCTGCGGGAACAGCTGCTTGCTGCTACGGTGGCTTGGGAGATGCTCTGGGCACAGATCAGCACAAAAACAGCATCTGCAGCTGCACTGGCTCCGGAGGGCCAGGGACTCCAAGCAGAACATGTAAGAAAACAGGTTCATCATTCACTGGGGAGCTGCCACCTTCCTCACTGCACCAGCACACACCCTGCTCCCAGCTCTGATGGCCTCAGATCAGGGCTGAGCTGACCTGGAGGCTTTGCTGGTTGGTTTCCTGCAATGGTAAGTACAGCTACAGAAGAGGGTATGTGCCCACGATAATATTGTTTCCCTCCCCCTTATCCCATGAGGCACCTGTAGGTCTTGCTTAGGAATGGGTGTGCACATAAGTACAGTCGGTGCCAGGCAGCTTGTAGGAGGGGTTAGCTGCAAAGTGATGCCAGCCATGGTACAGCTCACACAGCTTTAAAAAAAACCACCCAAGTAGTTGCTATAGAGCTATATTGCATGTACTAAAAATGAGAGAATTCATCTGTCACTAGAGTAATTAAAATAATTGTCACCACAGGAAAAAGCTCTGTGGATTATCACTCTGCATTGGCTTTGATGGGAGCAGTATTTCTATGACTGATAAATCAGGAGCAGGCTTTTTGTCCTATGAACCTCTGCTTTCCACTAGGATCTTTAATTGACTTCTCCATAAAGATTCCAAATGACTCAAAAACTGGTTTGTGCTTCAACCAAGGAAGTATTCTTTTTAATGTTCCATGCCAAATATTTAAACGTCAATCTATTAACATAACAAATTGCCCACTGGAACCAGCGCTGCCTCTGCAGGCTGGAGGCACAGGCTCTGTGCCTTGTTAGCCCTTTCCTTAGGCTCTCTCTGTTAATTTCAAGTGAAGTATACTACCAGGTGGATGATTAATTCACTTAGAAAAAAAAAAAAAATCATAAAATTGTAGTTTTAATCAACCACCTCTATTATTTCCACCAGAGAAAGTTAATTTGAACAGTTACAAATGAAGCTTTTTGAGTCCAGCTTTACCTAATTAAGGTTATTTAAAAGGCAACCCCCCCCACCTCAGCTCTCCAAAATGTTACAGAAAAATTCTCAGAAGATATTCCCCAGAAGAAAACATCTTATTTTATATTGAATATTCATTTCCATAAGGAAAATATTTTAAAAACCGGGCAGCAAATCAAGACTGTATGAGCTGAACCCTTCCTTGCCTTGCATAGATGTAACTCCTTGGCCAACCTGCCTCTCGCATTCTGGTTCCTCGTGCAGCCCAAGAGCTCAGGTCTGAGAGCAACAGATATGCTTAAATAATGGAACGAAAACCACATGGAAATTATTATCGCCGTGCTCTGTCTTGGCACCACATGTAAAAGCAGCTGAGATCACATCAGGCTCCCCCAAACAAGCAGCACAAGGTGCTGAAACATCTCAATCAAGAGAAGTGAAACGCAACAGCAGCCTCAAAAAAAGGAAGAGGAACCCAAAGATGCTTTCCTGTGTTGTATGTATCACAGACTAGCCCAACGATGATCAGATCCCCCCTCTCCAGCCCTTGCAAGGAGAGGCTTTCTGTTTTATCAGCACTGTCCTCCCTGAGCTACCCCAGATAGACCTGCCAGTAACCACAGAACCACCAATGCCACCCAGCCAGGCACAACTTCCAGACGACTCAAGGAAAAAGGCAGATCCCAAGTACTTCCTGCTAGCCACAAAAAACTTAGCACCACCAAGAAGGTAAATAATTAACAGTAACCTTTAAAAAGAAATTCTTGTTATGAACTTGTTTCCAAAAAGCTGTCCCAGCCTCTTAATTAAATGCAATCAATGAATCACCACATGAGGTTCAGATATCACCCGTGCTCTGCATCAAGGGGCAGATACAGTCGAAACAGCCAAATAATCACGCTACTCTCTCAATACGTGCAAAATTTACGGTCACTCCAATATTTCAGCAGAGGCATTTTTTGAAGGAGGAACAGGCCGCAGAGCAATTAGGATGAAAAAGAGTTTGGGCTGCCTTTGGCTCAGCAGCTCTCATCCGTCACAGAAGGAAATTTATGCTGCTGCAGAGAACCCGCATTGAAAGGCTGGGAGAAGAGCTCGCACCCAGCTCTTGGGTGTTGCAGTGGCCAGGAGCTTGTCAGCAGTGCCAACAACATGCATATGGAACTGACAAGCTTTTATTAGCGCTGCTGTCACAGAAAATCATAAATAAGCAAGCCTTTACCTCTCCCGTCACCACAAGCAGTTCTTTCAGTCTCGTATTTACAGTAGTTGTCCCAAAGGTTGGTAAGTACATTGCATTAAGCAGTTCCTTTTGGGCTGGCCCAAGGTTTCCTCACCTCTGTGGCTCTTGCTCAAGACCTACTCACTTAATTGCTCCAGGAGTTCACAGTCAGACACCTCCACCTCATCTCTTTCCTTCCAGGGACAGGCCAAGAAAGCATATTCTCCAGCAATAAAATTATAGCTAACTGTTTCTAATTCACTGAGATCTAGAGTAACCCCCAGATTGCTATTTATTTTTCAGTCCAAACAAGTACATATCTTTCCTTGGGTATTTTGGCTGGGATGATGAACAGCAAAAATAAATATACAGGCAAATAGGTGAAACTTAATATCTGTTTATATATGTTGGGTAAACACAGGACTTCCTCTAATGCTCCAATAAACTTAATTATGTGCTTAAAATGGAAAGCATCTGTGGTTGCAGAGCCAGACCCTAAGCTGCAGATGCAATTCAGTCCTGAGTGTCCTGGCCAAGACAATGCTCAAGGCACCACCACAGCCCCATGGATGCAATATATTTATATGGTGGTTGTAGGGTTTTTTTATTTATTGCTTTTTATTTGGACGACCACCCACATAAATCTAGACTCTAGTTTCCGAACAGCCGATACACATTCCATCAGCTGCGGATGTCCCTGGAGCAACAATGTTCTGACATTTTAATGTTAAATTTGCTATGGCATAATTGGAGGAGCAGGATGGGCTTCCCTGCAGCACAGCTGGGCTTTGTGGAAGCTTCTGCCCATCACTCTCTCCACTTACATGGACTGAACACTTCTTAGCCCTAAAAAGTGTTGGAATTATTTAGCTTTTATTTCCTCACTTCACCTAGCTACTGCTGGTTTACATCGCAATACACTGCTCACAACTTCAAGGTTTCCAGCAGCATCCCCAGACTGCAGGCTGGACTCCTCGCAGTGTGACAGAAGCTGCTAAAACTTGTGAGATCTGATCACTTGGGGCTTGCCACACCAGAAGTGATGCCACTTGTGACTGACACAGCTCTGCCATTCCCTTGGTGCAAACACAGACAGGCTGGGCCACAGGCACTTCATACCCAGACAGAATTCATCCACATGTGGGAAGGGTAATGATTTAATTGTATAAGGCCTTAAAACTATATCTGTTCATAACAGGGACTGAAGAGCTGAAAACATGTTGCACCTTTTCCCAAAGCTGTAACAGCTGAGTAAAATGCTGATGGTGATGCCAGACACTATTAGATTCCCACATATCACCACCAGACCCCTTGTCTCTGGAAAATCATGTCACTTCATGCTTTGCTGCTCCCCAGTGAGTCCAGCCTACATACACGAAGCCCCTCCAGAAGTTTCACGTTTCAGAAGTTCTGGGGCAGCTGCCTTGGCTACAATTTAATGACCAAGTGTATGGGGAGAGCTTGGAGGAAAGGCAAGGACACAGACAATCTTGTGAAGCTGCTTAAAATGCAGCCAAAGAGCAAGTGCTGGGGAGCCCTTATGCCTTTGCACTTGGAACATTAAAAACAAAATAATAAACAAAAAATAATTAATGAGACTGATCTGTTGCATCTATGAAAACACTGTAAGGGCAGAGAGACAGTAGTTCATTTTTCAGTGCTGGTAAATAGGTGTTTATATATCCTGTCATCTCCTGTGTACCCACACACCGTATGTAAAGCTGTGTGGTTTTGCCTTTGTTCAAGACTTAATTGACCTGGATATTTACTGCCCATATCTACCACTCATTAATGGTGTGTTCCAAGCTAGTTGTACTATTTTTCAGGGGGCAGGGCGGTGCAGAAGGGAAAGGAGGCAATCCTGAGATCACTAAGTCAAGTCAAATAATTCATAGCTATCCCTTTTGATAGAAAACAAGTCTATTCCTCCATGCCCCCACACCCCATATTGCTGCTGTTATATTATCTGTGTGAGCCAGACATTGGCAAAGAGACGGGGAAAAAAGAAATGACAGGACATTGTAAGAGAATTTAATGAAGTGGCTCCAAATATTGTATCAAAATAAATGAAGTGAATAATGCAAGAGCTCATTCCAGGCCCCTTCTACAACAATAACTATTGTGTGAGCAGCACATCTGAGGAGATGGGGATGGATGGATGAATACAAAGGTGCCACTCTGGCACATTACAGAGCAGGGAACAATGGGCGGCCTGAATTGCTATATTTAATGTCAGTAATTCTCCAAGTCCAGATACGAAGAAAATAGCAGGTGGTAAAAGAGGAGGAGGAGCAATTATCAGCCTATCTGATCTCACTTAACTATTTTGCTTCTGCTTAGGATGGAGAAAACGCCTCCATCTCTGAACTCCTGTGTGAGCCCATCATGTGTTTTGAGTGGCTTGGTGACAGCAATCAGCAAGCAGAGCTGCTGGCCTCTCTCTAGGAGGAAGACACTTGGCACTTCTACCCACAAATTATCTGCTTTTTATTAAAACTCTGAGCAATAACACGCAATAGGAATGGCCCCGAGCCAAAGTGCTTGGCCCTGCTGCTGCAAAGCTCTGATCTACAGCCTTATCCAAGCCCAGCTCCAGCAACAGATACAACTGGCCTTATCTTCAGCCCTGAACCTGCAATGGATTTGGTTCTCTGGCCGTTCTGGATTTGCCAGCGCTCACAGCTGCACTCAGAGACCTCAGAGCTTGGCATGGAAGGGCCTTGCCAGGGTCCATGCTAGCACCCGGCTTTTGCACATGTGGCTGCTTATTCACAATTCCTTGATGACACAAGGGGAACCATCCCCCTTGGTTTGTATGGTTGTGAGACAGGGGCCTTTATCTGGACACAGAACCAAGCATGAGGATGTAGACATTTACAGGTTTCCTATTTTCACCTTAGCATGCTTTCCTCTCTCTGTCAGTGACAGGACACTAGGGGACACTTGCTTTTTTCTGGCTCTTTGCAAAACACCTTTTATTTTCTCCTCTCTGTATGAAGAATCTTTCACGCCAGTACTACTGTTCTGGGAATGGCACTGAGCACTCACACAATGCAAAATGCCAGCAATAAAGCTTCTGCTCAAGCTTCTTCTAGTCCTGTCCCTGCACCATTTCACATTGGCACTGTAGGAGACTTCACAGCTGTCCCCATTTCAGTGCCCACAGAGGTCACTGTCACAGAAGCCCCATGCTACTGGTGTCCAGAGCACAAGCAGCTCCTACCAGCTGTGACAGCCAGAGACAGCAAAGCCAAACTAGATATCCAGGTGGGGAATCGGCAGCAAAAGCCATTACAACTGTTACCTTTGCTTGTAAACACTCCTTGTGCCGCTGCTCTAATTTTGTCTGACTACGTGCATTCCCTGTAGGGCTGGCAGAGAGAAAACAAGTGGTTGGCACCTACTTGCCCCCTCCCAGCTGTGCCAGGCTCAGCAAGCATCCTTCTCTTCCTTAGGAGACAGATCCTGCACCCATCAGTGCTGTCCATCAAGCCTCCCTAACCCAATTGCAATCCACTGACAGCTTTACTTGCAAATTCCCTCTCTGCACAGCTCACGCTAAGAACCTTAATATTCCTGCAGATTCTGAAAAGGGATTTCCAACAAGCATTAGGAAAATTAAACTTCTCAAGAGCTGTCTCAATCTGACAAGCTATTTCCAGCTCCTCAAAGTACGGTAAGTGAAAATATTAAAATGGGGGATGGGGAAGTTGTAGTAAGCAAATGATGAATTAAGGCTGGAAACGAGGACAGCATAAGTCTGCTTCACAGATACATAAGGCATACAGATATCTGTATACCCACACAAATACATGAATATATTGTTTAAGGCTTCCTGCTGCCTTATAATACTATAAAATTATAGTCTCCTACTCTTTGCTTCCATCCAAAGTCAAAGCACCAGATAACACTAATGAGCAGGGCATTTCCCTCGAAGGTTTGTACCTTGCAACCACATTCACAGAATATCCTTGGTTGGAAGAGACCTCTGACATCATCTAGTCCAACCTTCAACCCAACACTGCAAGCTCACCACTGAACCATGTCCCTAAGCACCAGATCCACACATGGTTTAAATACCTCCAGGGATGATGACTCTACCACAGCACTGGGCAGACTATTATAATGTTTGATAACCCTTTCTGTAAAGAAATATTTCCTAATATCCAGCCTAAACCTCCCCTGGTGCAGCTGGCATCCATTTTTCTCTAGCCCTGTCACATGCCACCAAAGAGAAGAGGCTGCCCCCCTCCTCACTCCAACCTCCTTTCCCAGCACCAGGCATCTCAGGCAACAGGTTGGGAGCTCGTGGTTAAACCAGCAACTTTCCACCAAGACCATCTACCCTGTGGTGGGAGCCTGGGTCCAGCCCAGGTTTGGCAGAGGCAGGGGAGGCGCAGCCCAGGCCCTTCCTAGGCTGAGCTGGGGACACTGGGCTCGCTGCAAGTCGCACCAGGGACTGCCCAGCTCCTGACAGCTCAGGTCTGCTTCAAGGGTAGGCTGGGTGCTCTGCAGGACCCACACAGGCAGCTTACAGCTCATGAAGGCCAGAAATGGCAGTGTTTATTACTGTGCCCCTTCCCAACGAGTCAGGCTACAAAATGCCCACCTTGTCCCAGCTTAGCTAAGTCCGATTCTGCTCCTTTCTCCTGCTTTTTCTTTTTCCATCCCCTACAGAGCCTCCAAGCCTATACCCCAAATAAAGGAGAGGCTGGTTATAGCCCAGGCCATTGCTGGGAGGGGTGAGAAGCTGAACCAAGCTTTCAAGATGCAAGGTTGGGACTCCAAAGGAGGTGAGAGTGATGTTAGTTTTTTAGGAACAGCAAAGCAGCATGATTTAGCTGTTAGCAAATTTTCCTGCACTCTGGCATTACTCTTGCTCCAAAACCTTGAAATTCCTCCTGTTTCAATGCCTGATCCAAGTAACGATGCTCAGCTTGTCTGTCTGTCCTCCCTCTCTGCTACAGCTTTGCAGCAATCATCCCCAGTAGTCTCACAAATCATATTAAAATTGGGTTAGAAGAGCATCCTCCTAAATTACAGTCCCTCATCACTGGTGCTTTAGGAGGGGGACACAGCGACTCCGCACTAGACCAGGGGACAAAACAATTAGAAGAGCTGATTAAAATCCTATCGCTCTTCAGGGGCTGGCGTGATTGTCTGAGGGCTGTTGTGGTGCAATGAAAAAAAATCTTTCTGAGCTTGCACACCCAGCCTGCCAGCAATGCCTCTTCAGCTGTATGAATTGGTCTTGCAAGAAAGAAAAAACAAACCCCAAAACACATTACTGAGAGCTGCATTAAAGCTTCCATCTGGGCTGCATAGAGAGGTAGGTAGGGAGATAAATCTGATCAATACTGGGGAGTTTTCAATATTACAAACCATTTTGCATTAAGGCATGGCAGTCTGATGCTATTTATTTAAGGGGAAAACAGAAAAGGGACTGATTTGACCTTGGTATCCTAACTGGCAGAACAGAAGGGAATGCCAAACGCTAAGAGCAAAGCTATTGATTAGGCCTGAGAGGAAGGCCGGACAAAAGAAAGCTATAAAAGGTTATTAATGGCAGAGAGGAGAAGAGTGATTTGGGTTTTTGGCTTGATGACAAGAGGATGGAAAATGGGTGTCCACAATAAATCAGACAGAGGATTTGCTGGAGAAACAGGGAGGCATGAGACACATCTGTACTGATGGGAGACTCCTACCAGGAGAAGAGCATACGGATACAGATCATCCTGTCAGGGAACATCCCAGAAGAATCTGGGGCAGCAGCAACATCACCTTCCACCAAAGACCACGGCACCACTGCGCAGCAGTGCAGACAGGGCACAGTCCTGCAGACTTCAGTCTAAGTAAACAATCTGAAGGGTGCAATAGAGAAAGCAGCAATGCTGGCAGAAAAACTAAAACTGCTGGAGAAGAGTCTAGCGCCTGCTGTTAAGCCCACGCTTCTCTATTAATACCCAGTGAGATACCCAGGAGTGTGGGCTGCCCTGAGGAGGTAGGTGGTGATACCTGTCAGTTCTGCAGTGGAGCTCATGGCGTAACACAGGGGTGGAAGAAGGGGTCATCTGCTCAGAGGACCTTCTGGTTTTGATGCTCACTGAAAGGAGGTTGTTCTGTGCTTGGCTGCTGAGCTTTGCCATGCCAGGATGCAGCTGGGGCTCCCAGGACCAGCTCCTGGCACTAGCACCTGTATGAGCAGGCTGAGATACAAATGTGCAGGAGCAGATGGGGGATAAGCTGCAGTGAAAATCTGCAGTTACCACTGGACCCACGCTTCTGCTGAACGTGGCTAGACACAGTGTGCACTAAGCTAAACAGCGCTAATGGAGAGTATAGCCTCCCTACTCCCACCCTTATTTCTCCGCTCTGTTCATCTGTGCTTACTGAGCTCAGTAAAATGTTGAAAATGGGTCTCTTAGTCATCTTTGCAGCTTTCTGTCATCAAGGCTGAGCAGTGAAGCTCTTTGGATTGGTTTTTAGGTCATTAATATGTTAACTGACTGTAGGAAGCTCTAATTTAATTAGTAGGAACAAAGGTCTGAACATGAATAAGCAAAATCCATTATACTTCAAAGCTGCAGCTTTGTGGCGCTGGTAATACTGGTTTGAGTTCTGTCAGGTGCTACGGAATCGAGGTATCAAATAGCTAATATCCACCTCCTATCAGTGTGCCGGCACAGCATCATTCAGAGCATCACTCAGAGTTAGAGAAGCATCTGCAATTGCAGAAGGGGAGTGCAACAGGAGGCCTCATTTGCACCCACTGAAGCAAGGAGCAAGAGAGTTCTGGTAGATGGTGCAAACAAACATGGTTCAGTAGTGAACGTGTTCCTCCAGGCTCCAGGGGTTGTTTTAAGGAGATAGATGCAGGAACTTGTCGTATGTAATCTCCCAGCCATCTTTAGAGCGTGACAGGAATTTCTTAATGAGCATTGGCAGTACATACAAACAGAGTAGCAGAGCTGCTTCTCCAGCCATTAATATTACATACGTGGGCTGCTTAATTTGCTGTTCCTCACAGAGCTGGAGCAGGAAGCTTGCATAATGAAGGATTTGTTGACAGAGGTCTTCATATCAAATCAGCAAAAAGGTAGAAAATGATCCAGTTTCAGGCATACGTGCTTGACTCACGTAACCTTGGTCCTTCTCACGCTCCTATTACAGGCAAGAAGCACTGGGCATCCTGCTCTTCTCAGGCCCTTATTGCTGCCACTTGAACTTCATCTATTAAAGCTTTCACCAAGAAGCCAAACAGCACAATAACACCCACTAATTTCCCAGGAAAGAGGTATTCTTTATGCATGAGGAAGAGGATGGCTGCCATAGACCAAACACCCATTTAGAAAGGTGCTTACACATAAGCCTGGTGTTAAGTGCATAACCAGCCCCTTCTGTGAGACTTCAAACAGTGAGAAATGAACTGGAAGCACAACACAAATCCTACCTCCTCAGCACTTTGCAAGTGATATTCTAACTTGTTTTAGAACTCTCCTGGTCTCCTACCCATCCTCAGGAGGCAGCTCATTCCGGGGCCAGACTTGGAAGTGAAGAATGGTTAGTCCAGCTACCCCTTTCTGGCTGGCACCATGTAACTCTCCTGCAGGACACAAACCTCTAAATAAATTAACCTCTGAGAGGTTTTTTTTTAAATACTCGAGACATTTTCTAAAGGCAAAATTTAGCCATGATATCTCCTTACCTGAGTTAATTCCTCAGTGATGCTCACTGGACTTTGCTTGATCAATACATACCAGAGTCCAACCGACATCTCTCCTAAGTGACACATGTGAAAGGCTCTTCTAAGCTGTAGTACACGAGTCCTTTAGCTTTCACTAAGGATCTTCCACAAAGCAACAGCCCCACAGATCACAGGGAAACGAGAGCAGGCAGTCTTGGAGAAGCTGAACATACCCAGAGCCGAGCTAAAATGTCTCCAGAGTGCTCATTTCATTTACATCTCATTCATTATGGAAACGAGGTGTGAAAGTAGTTTCTAGAGCTACTTAGTGCAGGCTGCACATCAATTTAATACCTGTTCTGGTTTTTCAAGTCACTTACCTCCGCAGAAGTCTTATTCCAAACCAATTATTTAGCTGCATTGCTCAGGATTTGAATTCACTGGTGTATTGATGCAACTTGGTCTAAACCACTACATATTTAAGACTGCTGAACGGGAAGCCTTTAAAATTAAGGAAGACAGTAAAGAATCAGCTTACCTGATTTATAGGACCATCAAGTTCTTACTCATTGTATTTATGCATGAAGCCTCTAAAAAAGCCAAACTGCATCAGACCCATTTTCTTTTGCTAACGTGCCTGTGTCAGTCTGTGTCTAGATACTCACAAGAGAAGAGACTCAAACATGAAAATAAGGAGGCAACTGGGAGGGAAAAAAAAAAAAAAAAAAGAGGCAATTAGTAACACTCACAGGAGACTGCTTGCTATCAGCTGGACTCTATCAGGCTTAAGAGATTGTCAATGGGAGTTACAGCTGCAAAGCATTAAGTGTATGCAGTTCCTATATAGAATTTAGCCCCCTTCACTCACCGAATGGGATTCTCTTCTGACTGCCTGAAACACAAGTTTTCCACTTGAGATGTTCC
The DNA here is from genome assembly GCA_013389965.1 of Todus mexicanus. Lineage (NCBI taxonomy): Eukaryota > Metazoa > Chordata > Aves > Coraciiformes > Todidae > Todus > Todus mexicanus. The sequence continues at coordinate 26,419 of WEIS01048727.1, forward strand.
ATGGTGCAGAAGTTCTCACTTAAAATCTGTGCCCTGTGCTGTGAGAAAAGTAAACATACACAAACACAGACATCCCAACAGATAGATAGATAGATACATACAAAAATCTCTACGGGACATTGATCTATTCTGTTATTAGCAGATTAATTAAGAGCTCAGATTCCTGCCCAGTGACTGTGATACATTAAAGGGTGCTGGGGGAGAGTGATATCTCTTTCTGGTTTTGCCATAGATTTCCTGTGTTACTTTGGGCGAATCATTTAACCTTGGTGTTCTCTGTGTCAATAAGGAATCCACCTTGCTCAGAGCACTTTGAGATCTGTGGGCAAAGAGCTCTCTAAATACTAGGTATTATTTATAGTATTGCCCTATGGATAATAGCAAGCTACAGCTGTTAGAGACAGCAGGAACCTCTGAGCAAGCAGAAGAGCATAAATCTGAATGTCAGTATCCTTAGCATCGTAGCTGGCGGCTGTTTTGTCCTAGGAGAACATTTCAGTGGTTTGTGCTACCAGATGAGCTTGCTGTTAGTTCTTCATGTTCCCCAGAGGCAGTGAACGCAGAAATCGGGATTTACCATAACAGCGCCTTGGTAAAGCAATTCTGACAGCCTGCTCCCAGTGTAGCTTGTACCTGCTCTTTCCAAAGGAGAAAGATTGGTCATGCAGTGACGCTTCTGCAAGGCCACCTCGCATGCATGCACACATCCGAGCTGCGCAGACTGCTAGCTGAGCTTTGGCCACTTTCACCCTGACCTCCACATTACCAAGGGTAAATCTCTGTAGACACAATGTAGTGATGTGTAAAAAGCACCCAAAAATAGCTCCAGAATCAGAGGCAAGACTGCTACAGCACCAAGGCTGCTTCCCTCACCTGCATGCTCAACCAGATCTAGTCTGGGCCCTGCACTGTGCTGTCCTCACTGCAGCTCTTTGTCCTTGAGCCTTGACTGAGTCATCCAGGCCTTGAGAAGAGGGCCTGAAAGAAAGCAAAGACCATCTGATGCACAAGTATTGATCTCCATTGTGTTTTGGGCACTTTTGCCCTATTCAGATCAACTTACTCTTTTAAATTTGTCTTCAAAGGCATTTAGTCAGCTGTGGATCTTCCCAATAGCACCCAACTCAGAAATTCACATAGCAGGCTTGCAGGCTAGAAATATGCACGTGGATTTATTTGCAAATAGTTTCAAATGCTGGAAGGGTGACTTGGTGCAAATACATTAGTAGCATAACATGTTGTTGATTTTTTTATCTTCTCTGCCCAACACTGCACAATGTAAAACTTTGTGACTAGATTGTGCCAAGAGCCTTAATTCACCATTTCATCAAAGGACAAATCTCCATATTGCTGCCAGTCACTTTTAGGGTAAATGTTCTGACAGTGAAAGGAAAGAGGCGTTCAGAGTAGGAAAAAAGATGAAGCCACTAAAATGCAAATTTTATTCACAGTTGGCATGTTTATAAATATATATATATTACATTCTTACAATCTACAGTACATTCTAAATATAGAGGGATTCAATCTAAGTGTCTGTGGGAGGGCAGGTGTGTATTAAACTGAGCAACCTAGATTCGATGACAGAAAGAGATTTAATAATAAAAGGAGGGCAAGGACTCACTCTGGAAAATAAAGGAAAACTTGAAATATAAGCTGGATTTTAGTTTAGTGCTTTGGCACTTTGCCACTGGTCATTGGACACTGCTTTTGGACCTCACAAGAAATGTCATGGTTTCAGGGCTGGAGGGCACTCCGGATTCAAAGGGTAATCACTGAAATCCTACCATATGTACATCCTTATCAGAGGAAAACAAAAGATAATCATCACCTCTGGAAGAAACAAATGTTATCGATGTAGCTGTTCAGGTTCAAATGCTGAATGTGCAGCACTCCTCCATGACCTGCAAGTGCCCTCTAAACATGCTGAGCAGAGGTCTAAAGAAGCATGAGCAGAAGGAACTGAACAACATGACCTCTGCCAGGGAAGAGGATGGACCAAGAGGCAGCTGCTGTTGGTGTTGGAATTCAGCACAAGTTACACTTAGCCAAGAGAGAGTGGCCAACTTTGGTAAATGACATCATGTAAAGCAAGTACCCGAATGGTACCGAAAGTGTCTGTGCTTGGCAAGAGCACATCGTGGAGAAGCGTGTGTGCATGGAAGGGACGGGAAAAAGCATCATGCTTCTGAAGTTGACTGATCCTAGTAAGTGCCCTCAGGGTACCAGATGGGGAACGCTCCAGGGAAAGGGCTGGGAATACAAACTTGAAACAGGACAATCAAATAAAGTGGGCTTTTAAAAATAGCTTGTTCTCTCAAACTTTCCAAAACAGACCTTCCTTCTGTGAGTGATATTCTGAGGATAGGTTATATCTCCTCCTATTTTACAAATTAAGAAATACTGAAAACTGGCTGGCAAAGTTTACTACCTTGGCATCTACTTAAAAAGAGACTTTCAGTTTTAACTGTATACGTGTATCCATTCTCAGTGCTTGGGAGGCAAACATGCTGGTTTGTAAACAGCCCAGTTACTCCTTTATCCCCTCCAGATTCTTTGGAAACTCATGACTTTTCAGCTCTGGGAGCTACTTTGCTCACACTGTTGGTTTTTGTCAGCTTTAAATTAATGTCCTTGGATGGGTATTCTCTGCATGTGGCATGAATGACATGCTCTCTTTGTGAATCTATTTATTCTGAGACCGATTTTTTGCTTTTAACCAAAGCTTGTGATATTGAACAGTAGAGCTGTGAGAACTTTGTAATATCCAAACCGCACTGGAGTTTGTTATATTTATTGATTTCCTGGGAAAGCTCAGAGAATGAGACCGTATTATTTTGCTAAGGTTTTTTTCATGTTACCATGCATCAAAAAACCACACATGTCTCTCGCTTCCCTCTCTGAGCACAGAGAAGACTTGAATTTTAAGAGCTGTCCAGGATCTCTGCTCTCCCAGCTGCTTTTGGGCGGCTTCTTGGGGCTCCATTGAGTTATTATCCACCAGCTGGTTCTTGTTATCAATAGAACGTTTTGCCCCACTACCCAAAATTAAAGGCAGAAGGTGAGTGAAAAAAAACCAAAAACAAACAAAAGAACAAACAGACAAACAAAAGTCTTTTGTGTCTCATTACACATTTTCATGTAATCTCTCCATATAGTTTTTAAGTTCTTTGCACTCCCCCAGGTCCATATCCTGGCAGACCCATTTAATGTCATCCTCACTACTCATCAAGATTGAATTGACAGTTGGACACCCATCATCTGAGGAGATGGTGGTAAAGGTGGTGAATTTAACCCGTTTCCTCTTAGAGGTAGGAGAAGTAGTTGGTTCACTTTTCTGTTCTTTCCCTTCAGTGAATGTGGACTCAGACCTGAAAGATTGTCCATTAATATTTTTGGTGGCAGTTGTATTGAGGAGATATTTGCTCTCTTCATAGTCCACTCCT
>WEIS01048733.1:0-10699 GCA_013389965.1 Todus mexicanus
TGGTTTTAAACTAAAAGAAGAAATTTGTACGTTACACATCTCCTCTGTTTGCTGAGAGGGAGAAAACGGAAACTCATTTTATTTACAACTAGAACGTGTTTCAATGCTGTTTTAGTGAGATCCGAAGCTTGCATTGTTGCTTTTTGACACTGAGTGGTCAGCTAATAACTTGTGGTGCACTATCAGTGACTTCTTTAAGTTGGTGCATTCCTCAATCACAAGCCATCAAGTTTATTTCATTTCTGTCTTGGTGTTCTCTTCTAGGTATTAAATGGATCATTTTCCTTGGAACTGGTCAGCGAGAAGTACTGGAAAGTGAACAAACCCATGGAACTGTACTATGCACCAACAAAGGAACACAAATAAGCTGCGCTGGAAAAACCCATGGCAGGACTAACTCTTTTTATAGCTCTGACTTCTTTAATATTAAAAAAAGGCACCACCATTATCTTCATGGACACTCCACGTGATGCCTTCAGGCTTTCTCAGTATACTTATTAATATGATTAGACAGTATTCTGGGTTGTATTTAATTTAGGCTTTGGTTTGGGCTTTTGGTTTTTCCCTAGGAGACTAAATGACCTTCTCCAGTGCATTCCAGTGTTTGACATGCTTTTGTTACGTTCCTAAATGCATGATAACTGAACGAGTGTTCCGGTTTGGAATGTCTTCATTTTTGTCCAGGTGAATCTGGATTTCGAATACGTTTGACACAGTTACAGTAGCCTCTGTGAAGTACTGAGCATTGGATGGCTAAGCCAAGTCTATTCAATAGGAACAGATGCCAAGGATTGTGTTAACTGTTGTCATTTGCTAATGGTTATCTGTAGAGAAGATGGGTAGAGAATGGATTTCTGAGTCTTGCAGCTAGAGGTGATTGGATTCCCTAGGAAAGATTTCTTAATCATTTCCTTCTGAACAAAAAGAGCTGTAGTGGGAAAACTGACGCTTAAAACCCTTGCTGTTTACTGGTCTTAATACTTCAGTGCAAGGTGATTCATGAGATTGGTTTGCTTTTTAACAATTATTTCAGTTAAACCACCCCAAAAGGACCCAAACCCATAACTCTTGCCCATGTAGTTGATGCATACACACTGCAGCTTCCCCCCTGGCCTCTGCTGCAGTGTTATCCCATCCTCACAAGCCTAACTGAAGAAAATCTGAAGATTTTATAGCCCTCCTCTTCTTCCCTATAATACCATATTTTTATTGTGAATGTATGAGGATGTTCTGTAAAGAACTGTCCTTAAAATTATTTCTTTTTAAAGCAAATCCCCAAAATTCCAGCACAGGGACATAATGCAACACGAAAATGCTTTGCTGTATGGAATTCGTGCCACCCCAGCTGTGAGCTTATTTGGGCTCCAGTAGGGAGGAAAGTTGTTTCAAACATAAGCTGCTCAAATGTTGTGTTTGCTGGTGGTTTTTTTTTTGTTTGGGGTTTTTTGTTTTCATTTCCATAGCTTTAACAAACATGGCTTAGCACTTTGGAAGACAATTTTAGTACTTGACAAAGTTTTACCATTTAGTGTCTTAAGTTTAGGTTCAAGTTTTAAAACTTGGCAGTAGGCTGGTGTGTGAAGTCCAGTAGCTGCTATTTGCATGTTACCCTCCTCTTCCCTTGCCCTGGACCTTGCTGTCCCTTCCCTGTCAGTACTCTGGCTGAAGGGCGGGGCTCTCACCCCGAGCTTCCCTTTGCTGCAAGACTTGTTGACGAAGCCTTCACCTCTTTGCACCCAAAGCTGGAAGCAAAAAGTTGCTGTGATAGGTAAGAAGTAATACTCAAACTACACGGTATTGCTCCTTGTCTTGCCTGTAGTTACTGGGTTTGGCGTGTGGTATGTAAGTATTCAGATGCTTGGGGATCCTCCTGGGAAGGAATTAACCTTCCATCACTTCTTTCAAGCCTAGCACTTGTAAACGTGTCCATTCAGACTGATCTGCTTTATCCCAATGTGAAAACTGCACAGGCTTCTTTGACTAACTTCCATTATTCTCTTTTACTGAAAAGATTTGGTTTTCTGTGACACAAAACAGAACTTTTCAGGCCCCAGAGCAGAGAGGGGGCAGTTTTTAAGGAAATCCGTTACTGATGACCTTCTGGTGAAATGTTGCATTGTATAGACTAGTAGTGCATGTCCACTAAATATAATGGGGGGGTGGGAGAGCGGCGATCAGAAATGCTTTAAAATGGGTGGGAAACCACCTAGGTTTAGTTGCAGTGTACCTTCTTCCCCTTGTGATAGCTGAGGTGACGTCCGGTCCCTAAGCCAGAGAGGTGTTTGTGAAGCTGAGCAGTCTGTCTCGGAGCTGTCTGTCACTTTGTCCCCAGCTCTTGAAAGCATGGGAAAATGTGAAGCTTTTATTTTCATGTTGTAGTGAATTTGCTGAATATTTATGTTCTTTAAATATTATATATAATGTAGTTGTTGGATTAAATCATTGATTGCACTGTGACTCTTTAGAGCTACAAACTATTTTATTTTCTTCCACCTCCTAAAGCCACATTATTTTTTAAGGATGTGACATGCGTTAGGTACAGGTAAGCCTAATACCTCTAGTATCCAACTAAAGCCACACTGAAATTCTCAAATTCACAATGAAAACAAAAATGTTACCAGCAGCCTCTTGGAAATTTCAGTGCTGCTGCTTCCTCTTGTAATTCCAAAGAGAAACCCTGTGGGCAGCGTGCGTTTGTTAGCGCTGCCGTGTCTGGCCAGAGGGAAGGGATAGGAGGTGCAGTTGAACTCCGCTGGTCTGATCCAAGTCCAGTCTGGCCCCCAGCACTGCTACAGTCCCTTGAAACCAACTGAACTCTGTGTGTCGCGTGCCTCCAGTGAGGAATACAGAGGCACACAGAAGGTGCCAGCTCTTCCCGTAACCTGCCATAGGTGCTGCTGTTCTAATCAGATCCTGTAGCCTGCGATAGGGGATGAGAAGTTTTCACAGCACTCACATTGTTTAACTGCAATATTAAGCAGCTTCAACAGTAAAGTGTGGGACAACCATAAGAGATCAGTTGGGTTCAGGTACATTATTAAAAGAAAAATGGAGTTCTGTTCACTTCCTTGTTTTATCCCTACAGTTCTTAGAACTTTTAGCAGGAGATGCCTTGAGGTAAAAGGGAATGCTCATGTACACCAAGAGCAGGATTTCCAGAGCTGTACTGTGAGTGTGCTCTGATTGCAGAAGGAGGTCCCTTTCTGCCTGGGCCAACACTGATTTTCAGAGCCTTAGTTTAACAGCTTTAACTCTTGGAAAGCTTCCCTCAATCACAGCCAAACAGAAAACACCCTGAGAGCTTGTGTGCTCACAGGCAGCTCCTCTCTGCTGTATGTAATAGGTCACTGGACATGTCCCTCAGCCAGAAAGCATCACAGGCACCACTGTACTACCCACACTGGAAACTGGATCATATCCCAGAAGTTAATTTCCCGTCATCCTCTGCTGTTTGGCCTCCAGCATGCTGATAACCAAATACTTATGTCAGTACCCTAATGGTTCCTGTAGTTAATCAGTTCTGATTTCCTGATCAGCAACGCGTTGATCTGACAAAGGTTTGTTGCATGTTGAAGGCCTGTGCTGCTTTGTTCCCCGAACCCTGTTTCTATACGGCACAAGGACAATGAATCAGTCCCTACCCTCTACCAGAACAGAGGTTAACAACAAGCCCCCCAAAATGAGCCTTGAACCAATGCTGGTGTTCTGTTCATTAATTACTGCAGGAGTGACCTTACCTGGCGAACACCTGCGACAACTATTGAACAGAAAGAATTCTCACAGGCCTGAGTTAAAAACTCCCCCTTTTGCTGGTCACTTAAACTGTCAGAACTCCTCATCCCGGAATAGAGTCACTTTGTCATGGAAAAGATGCTGGTAAAAGTATTCAAAAACATCTCCCACAACAGGCTTAAACTTCCTTTTTAGCCTACTTTACTGTAATTGGAACACTCTCTTTTGCTCCAGTTAAGCAAGTTTATGACTGGTTCTACCCCAGTTACATGAACACTGAAGTAAGCAGTGTTAGTGGTGCAGAAAGGCTTCCAAGTGTCTCTAATTCACCCTGAATTTAAGATGGTATCAGAGGTAGAAACTTAATTCTGGCCTAACGAGTTTAGGAAGTTCTGCCTAATGGGGAATGTGTCAGTCATGTCACTCTTGGTTGGAGCTCAGTGAGAGAGGAGAAATACTCCTAGTGTGAAGTTTCAGAGATGGGTAACTAAGAATAACCATCCCTCAGATTCTGCTCTTAGATGAACTAAATACAGGCTGAACACCCAAGCTGTGAAAAACTGAAAGGCCTAGTTCAGTGGTGACTGTTTTTCCCACTCTAAGTGAAACAGGCAGAGGTACCAAGTTAGGAGGAAAGAAGGGACAAAGTCAAGATTATTTGGCTGGAATGCTGCCATATATTTAAGGAACCAAGAACCAACTACCAACATAGAATGTTGTCTGCTCGTTGGCAGGAGATCTTTCTAACAGCTAAAAGTGTCTTACTGACAAACTGATAGCAAAACTTCACCTAGAACTTCAACTTGTGGTGCCTTGTCACTGTACCTCTTTGCAGTGCACAACCAAATGTAATCCCTGAACAAATAGCTACCGAGGGTGACTAAAAAAGCTCGCTACGGTCTGGTTATACACAGAAATTTCAGGAAAAGCCCTGGAACCATTCCTTTCCTCTCCCACTTGCCTTTGGTCCTTGCTTGCAGGCAGCACGATGAAAACAGACCCCAATGCCAATTTACACGTGCAGTCTAGAGTTAGAAGTGCACCTGGTCAGGACTTTCTGGCTCACTTAAATTTGGATCACATTTTATCCTGTGAGGTCTCTTATAATCTTACCATGACCTCCCTCTGGATTGCTAGCAGACGGGTTTTAGGAATGACTCATTTTAGGAATATTCCTTTTTGTATTGACCTCACATTTAGAAATGTTTAAGACTCTTCACCCCATCCACCCTTCTGGATTCTGTGCCAGCAATGAGGCTTCAACAAAGACTCGGGAGCAGCCACGCCTCAGTGTGAAAGTGGATGTGAGTGTCAAAGCAAGAACTGTTTGGGAGACCTTCTCACAGTAATGGTACCTTGACCCGCAACATTGTGATCAGAGGCAAGTTCTACGTAAGTCTAAAATGTCTTTCCAAAATAAAATAGCAGGCAACTCAAATTTTCCAAATCCAGTTTGGTAAAAAATACTGGGCTTAGTTGAACAGGGTGCGCTGGCAAACCTGCAATATCCTGATTTTGGAACCAAATGCTGTGCATTGATCAGCTGTGAGGAGTGCAGTCTTTAGTGAACACGGCGGCTCCGGATCGATCATCTTCCAGGAGCTCGGCCTCCTCTGCCTGTCCCCCTGTGTACGTTGGAGTGCTGTACTTCATCAGAACAGTCTTAAACTGCGCCAGGGGTGCGTTCGTGCGAACTCCCATAGGATCAAAGTGGGTTCTGCTTACTCTGTATCCAGCTTCAGAGAGATAGTTTAAGAACTTATTTAACCTGGAAAAAAACCCAACACAAAATCATTTAAAATGGAGTTAACACTAATAAGGCTGATTCTATACAAGTTATAGATCAGTTGTCCTGTAAGAGTGGAACTGAAATGAAAGCCTTACTTTGGCATGTTCATTCCTTTAATACTGTGTCTGTGGATATTATAGTAAAACGCAGGGTGCTCAGAACTGCTCTCAGCTTTCTGTCGCTTGTTTGCGTTTCGAACCACTTCACCACTTTTCCGTTTTCCTGGACCACAAAAAAATGCCAGTGAAATCAGTGAATATTCAGCGAGACCATAAAAATGCCAGTGAAAACTCAGTGAGACCACAAAAAACACCAGCGAAGCCAAAGACAATACATACAAAATAAGGCCGTGTAGCAATTACACCTCTTTTATAAGATTTAAAACCTAGCCTGAATTTGATTAACATGCCATTTTCAGTAATAAAAAGCTAAGCTGAGGTTTCATGGAGTATTTACCATTCTGCTTTTAGCAGTGAATACATAAAAGATAAGTAAAATCAGTATTCAGGGGGGAAATAAATCCTGAGTACCAGTATTGCTAAATATAAAAAAGAAAGGTGTTATAGTATTGTTAAATACAAAAACCACAGGTGAGTACTAGGTTGGCTTAGTCATTACTTAAACTATAGTTTAATTTAAAACTGCTAGAGCTACATCAAAATGATCTACTTACCATGTACCAAGTAGGATTCTGGAGTATTGGGTGTTTTAATATATACGCCGCACTCTTCTAGAATAGAATTAAAATTCAAAATTAATTCTGATGTAAGACAGTAAAAAAAGGCAAAAAGCCTTAGTTCAACAGAAATGACACCACATTCTGCCCTGAGGAAGTGTAGTAAGAAGCATACACAGGGGTAACTTTTACTTGGTAATTTGAATTTAGAGGGGACATTCAAAATCCAGTTTCATTCAATAGTAGAAGAGCACTCTCATGCCGAAAGCAATTTCTCTTGGCAAATTGATTTGCAATCTCTGAGGAGCATAGCAGCTGGGGTCCTCTCCTCCCAACACCACTCTTGAGCTGGGATTGGGATTCACCAAAGAACCAGCAGACACTCAGGATTTCCAACCGCTTCAGGGACGGTGCTGGATTTCAGGGCGGCCAGCTGGCCTGCATGTGTTTGGTTTGTGTGGCAGGGCTTTGTGAAGGCGTCATGGGCGGCTTCTGTTGGAAGCTTCTAGGAGCTCCCCTGGCTCCAAGTCAGACCTGTCTCTGGGCAAAGAGAAGCTGCCTAGCACCTTCATGAGAATATATTTTTGGAACACTTCTCCTGTGAGGCCAGACTGAGAGAGCTGGGGTTGTTCAGCCTGGAGAAGACAAGGCTCCAGGGAGACCTTCTTGTGGCCTTGCAGTGCTTAAAGGGGCCTGTCAGAAAGATGGGGACAGATTTTTNCAGAGGACTACACACCTTGGAAGGAACCCACGCTAGAGCAGTTTGTGATGAATGGCAGCTTGTGGGAAAGACTCCTGTTGGAGAAGTTTATGGAGGATTGTCTCCCACACTGGAGCAGGGGAAGACTGTGAGTCCTCCCCCTGAGGAGGAAGGTGAAGCACAGACAACATGTGATGAACTGACTGCAACCACTAGTCCCCATCCTCTTGCGCTGCTTAGGGGGAGGAGGGAGAATAAAACTGGGAGATGATCCCAGGAAGAAGGAAGAGATGGGGTGGAAAGTGGTATTTTAAGATGTGGATCTATTTCCCATTACCCTACTCCCATTTTTCTAGTAAATTAGTATTGCTGTTGAAATTAAATTGATTTTTGACCCAAGTCGAGTCTGGGTTTTGTCAGTGACTATAACTGGTGAGTGAGTCCTCCCTGCTCTTTGTCTGATCCTCAAGCTTTGTTATATTTTCTTCTCCCTATCCTACTGGGGAGGATGAGTGAGTGAGTGAGTGGCTTTAGCATGTTAGTTACCAGCTAGGCCTACACCATGACACTGCATTATGTTTATTTGCTTTAGGACCTGAACACTGAGGGTGGGTTAACAGTTGAACTCAATGGTCTTAAAGGTCTCTTCCAGCCAAAACGTTTTTCTATGATTCTATGTCTAAATCCAGCTACTCTTTTTATAGCACCAAAGACCATTTGGTAAGAGCTGACAAGTCCCACACCACACTCAGAACAATGTTTTCTTGACCTTTTTATGTACACACTGCTGTTAGCAGTAAATTATGCAGGAGCAGCACCTCTAAGTCACCACCAAGCCAGTCCCTTCTGTGAATGCTCTGCCATTTTGCTTACCTTGTTTGCTTTCCTCCCAAGGAACATGGGTAGAAAAATGCTTTGAAGCTGTGCATTCAGCTTCACAAACTGTCGTCTTCAAAAGTGACTGAGCTTCATCCAAACCATACTGGACAGCCTCGAAATTCATTCTCCTGAGGAATCCAGCATTGAAGAGGGCTCCGGACCTATGAAATACAAGACAGGCGAAAAGTTAAGACTTCCTAATGAAAGCAAAAATCTTGCTTTAAAAATCTCTCACCCAAATTGATTGGCAATTTTATTACGCCTAAGCACTGCATCAGGCTGTGTTCTTAACTTGGCAACATTGAATTACTTTGTTTATAATCACAGTAACATCGATCTCATGTTAAAAATCAAGATTTCAAACTGTGGTAATTTTATTTCCACTTGCCCTACTACATTGAGAATGTCATTGAAGCCTCAAAAGAGAGCAACTGTCGATTCTCAACTGGTTTTAATACTGCTTTGAAATGGTTAAGACTTCATGGAAGAATTCTTTTTTTTTCTCACAGAAGAAAATTTTAAGTATTAATTATCAAGTGGTGTATTATTTACTACTGTTAGCATATATAAATAAATCTCCACAAGTATCAATTAATAAACACTTAACATTTGGTGACTAGAGGAAGACACAGGCAAGTTCTCCTGTGCAGGATGTATGACAGAAGTTGCACCAAATGTTAAATTTAAAGCAAATTTCTAATTAACTGTTTTGAACTGTGTGGACAAAAGCAAAAACTGAATGCCCTACTAAATTCAGCTCAGTTAATGTTCCCGGACTCCTCCTGATTGCTATATCACCTTTTGTAGCGCCAAAACCCCCAGCAGACTGGCGTTTTTATGCTTATGATTGAAGAACTGAGCTCCAGAAGGTCTTCCAACCTCAATTCTTCTGATTCTGTCCCACGTTCTGGACTTACCATAGCGGACCAAGAAGTACTGCCGTCTTCCCAGGCATGCTGCCGTGACAGTCACACGGCAGCTGCTGATAAGGGTTTTCTACAACAGAAAAAGAGGATTTCAGTTGTTTTGACATAATCAGCAACTTTACTGAAGAGAGATTACACAGAGATGAAGTAGTGGCTTCCTTCAGTGGAGGTAATTTGGAAGGGCAAGCAACAGGAGAAACGTGACACTTCTGCCAAGCAGTGCTTAAGAGAATTTAGTGATTGATGACTTTGATCTGATTATTTGTTAAAACACTGAAGAGAAAAGGAAAAGCCACATAACTTCCTATGCTTCTTGGCAAATTTCAGGTAAGAAGGAAATTAGTAGTCTTCCTCTACTTATGCAAGTTAACAGCTGTTAACAGTAAATAACAAGAATTTCAGACATCAGCCAATGACAACTACAAAACACAGCCCACCTACACCATTTTCTAAGCCCTTTACTTAAGGCCTTAAGTAAACAATTAATTTACCAATTAAGATCTCCACCATAACACTGTACTTAGCAGTTACTCATCCCTGTTCTTAAAACTTCAACATCTTTTTAAAAAATGAGATCAATAACAAGCTCACTGGATGCTCACACACCTAACTTTGAGCAGGACAGTCAAAGACACCACCAGTTAGTAGTTAGATAGCCAAGAACCTCTAATGTTGAAGTGAGGCTTTATATTCTTTCAAACTACAGCATGGCTCATATCTACCTCCTGGCTTTCTTTCTGTCTCCTACTTCTGCTAACTTATGTACAGACAGCCTATGAACAGACAGTTTTTAACCCAGAGGCTGCCTGCCTTTGCCATCAAGTGTTAGACAGATCAATGGACGTATGAGGCATCCTGGCAGCTTCAGCTGAAGTATGCCCTGTCTAGAAACAAATCCAGCATACTTCTAGCAAAATCCATGTTGGCAACTCATCTAACCCACTAACACAAAGCTTGCTACCTTCTCTACCTCATACAGTACATTCTTTGTTACATTCAAGACAATTATTAAAGGGATGTAAATATAAGAAAGGCCTAAACAAGCACAAAACAGAGATACAGGAATCGGACCTTCTAAAAAGTGCCAAAGAAATGGCACTTACCTTCTACCATATTACCCTCTTTCTGAAATATTCTCTCTTCGCACCATTGGCAGTGGATGAGGTATCTTATTTTCCTCACAGAATCATCCGCTGGGGATGGTCCCCTTAAAACTCTGACCACTACCAGAACAAAATGTTCTAGAGCTACTGCGAGTAAAACTTCAATGCCTTTGTTGCAGCGAGCTGCAGCTCTGCAGAGGAAACACAAACACAAACCCACGTTGTACTGGAATCAGCAGAGTGATATTGCCACAGTCACCTGAGCCTGATGAAAGGTACTAAAGATCTGAGAAAGTGGTGTTTCTTCAGTGCCTAGTTTTTGTCTGCTTCCTGGTAAGGCTCAGCAAATCTTGGCTTACATCTTTTTACCACCTCTAGAAACATTGGCCATGTTTCTATCCAAATACCTTCCTACTACCAGGGTATTGTAACAAAAAATGTGAACAGAACTACAGAAAAAATGAGAAAGAAATGTAGGGGGACGCACATGATGGTCAGTCATCAAACATTAATTAAACAAGAGCTGTGAGAAGGCAAGAGAGCAGTTTCTGAAGACAGAAGTACTGAGAAGGAAGGAGAAATCTTTAGCAAAGCTGTAGCATGTAACGCAGAGCACAATTAACACTTGGCCTGAACAGAGCATGTTTCTATCCAAGAATATTCCTTCACATACACAGGGAGATAGAGAAGTTAAACAGGTCAGTATTTCCGCTCTGGAATTCTGAAGACCTCTGCGTAGTTTATTTCACACCCCTGTCTTCCCTGAGCACTTGGCCCATCCTCCTGCCTGTATCTTTTTGTCCCCACTTGTAGGGGAAAATCTTTTTAGGGACCAAGTTTTATGTATTCATTTATTTAACAGCCTGAATTCACTGAGAACATCTATCGATAAAT
>WEIS01048735.1:0-12450 GCA_013389965.1 Todus mexicanus
CAGCTTTGTTGCCCTTCTCTGTATCCTGTGCAACAGGTTGAAAGGTTGGACTAGATGATCGTTGAGGTCCCTTCCAACCTGGTATTCTATGATTCTATGAATTTCTCAGGAGGTGAACAATATTTGGATTAGTAATTGCAGAACAAAGTATTTTAACAAGGTGATATGGAGATAATCTAAATACAGGATTACAGGTGGGAGATATCACTTTCTCTTGCAGATCTTAATAAATACAGAAAATGTTTGTGTGGCAGCACACTTGCAAAACAGGCACTCTATAAAGGTCTAGCTCTTATCTACAACGTGATATCATCACTTTTTACAGAACTGGTGGATTAAGTAGAGAAAGGAAGGGCTGGGGTTTGTTTGGGAGTTTTTAGCAGTAAAAGCATAGCAGCATGGTAAGAGGGTTGGATCACAGAAGCAGAAGCACAGTGCAGCAGTAATGTTAGACAGGCTCTTAAGGCAGAACGTCTGGCATAAGCCGTTATGATTCTCAGATCATGTTTAAAGACTACCTTTTGTCCTATGTTTTTGTTGACCATTATCCACCCAGAGGTGGGTCCATACACATGCACTACTGATAGCACAACAAAAGGGAGAATTCCAATGTAACTGCAGGATTGGGTTCCATTTCTGCTAATACACCAAAGAAAAAATCAGAAACACCCCCCAGCCCTTGGTATTATCCTGCAATGATATGCTCCCTTACCAGGCTGCTCTAAAGGGGTCTAATATACCATTCTGTAAGTAGGCAACTTTGGCCAAACACATGGTAGTGCTATTTTTTAACTCCTGCAGAGCTGACATTTAGGGAATTCTGAGCTGTTGCTGGAATGCTTCTTTTCTCGTCCTACATACTCTCGAGCTAGTGTATCTCTTTCTGTGGGTAAATAAGCACCTCTATGTTCAAAAGTTGTCTAACCTGAAGGTGCGTAAACCAGCTACATTATCATTAACATCATACACTAATCTTGCAAGGAGTTGAAAACTTCAATGCAGTTTCATATCAAAGCAATGGAAAAGCTTTAAGCTTTTGCATCTATGAATGATGAGCAACATTACTTCAAATGACATCTTTTGTCAGAGTTGCTTGAGCTAAAGACAGAGTGAATCCATTTGTATAAATTGTGGCTTCGCTGCTGAAAGATTACAAAAATATATGGTGCTATCCCTAAGTATCAACCCATTAATATAGTTAAAATATGCCATCTTTTCCCAGGAAGAACTAGCAAGTCCTTAAAACACTATCATCAATCACAACTAATTCACTAAATATACAATTCCAACAGCAATAGAAAAAGAAAATACAGCATAGTGTATCATCTGTCACTACATCGAACATCTCTATTCTTCAATGGAAACTGCAAGTCAAGATTTCCAAGGTCCGTGATATAGATAGTTCATAACTGGATTTCCGTTCCACTGGCATTAGCCCTTTGTTTGTTTTCCATTTGTCTGATAGATCCAAAGCTAGATATTCTTCTTTGGAAAAGCAAACCAACATTAATTTCCCCACCAAGAAAATATATGTCTGGATGCTATAGTTTAGGCATTGAAGTATTTTAAAAATCATCAGCAATAAAATGGTTCTTATAAAAGACATTTTGATTCCTCAAACCTATGCATTAATACAGCTTTTATATTGCCAGGGTGTCCAAAATCACTACAAGGTTTTGGGCCAGGAGTCCACTGAATTGTAGAAAAAGTTCTGGCACACTGGTACCATTCTTGTTTGATTCAGATCATTGCCCTATCAGTTGTATTTTCATCATGTTATGTCATGGTTTGGAGCAATGAGCATTTCACTATGCAAGACTGAAGGTCACACTAACGGAAAGGAACACTAATGGGGTGAAAATGAATATCGTGGGGACAGTAAATCATTCTTGGAATCCTACTTCATTGTTCATTTTGTAGCTGACCTTGCTTCTGAGGAAGTCAATGGCAAAGCTTGCATTTCTGTGGATATGAACAGGATTGGGTCCTTTAAAGTATGGTATGTTTTATGAATGTTGAAGGTAGCATATTTTACACAAGAATTTTCTTCATTACTTCTCAATACAAAACTTGACCAAGACTGCTAAATTGCTGTATAAAAGCAGCCCATAACACGGTACATTAATTTAATACCTGATACATCTTCCTGCTGGTATCTTGTCACTTGCAATACATAGATGTCTAACAGAGCAAATTTTCTCCCTCCACCTTCCTCCCCAGTATTTTCCTCCTAGATTTTACAAACACGTCTATCACAAGCTACCATCTCTCCATCTCGGGCTGGCAGACTGACGTTTTCTTTAATACTATGTGAACTACCTCTGAGGCAATCAGAGTTTCCCCCGAGAGCCAGCCCCCGGCAGCACAATGCCCACAGCGCTACCACAGAAGACACAGTGACAGGATTTACACTTACTTGAAATGGAAATGAACCAACAAGGATTATTCTACAGCCTCATTTTTTAGGTTAAAGAACCTGATTAACAGAGGCTGATGTCAGTGATGAGAGAAGCCAGCAACTCGGGGTCAGGAGGCTCTGCTCGCCTTGACTGTGGGGTTGAGGCAGATGTTCTTCACCACGACCGAGCTGAGCTGGCCAGGGCAGACAAATTGGCTTGGTAGGAGCTTTGGCTGCATCTCAGGAAATCTGCTCGCTCTCTCTCTTTCCTCGTGTTACTTGAACTCAAGAGATGTCACAGTCTCTTTTGTACACTGATCGCTGTCAGTCATAAGAAATAGGCTTTGATGAAGTGTTTTCAGAGGA
This sequence comes from Todus mexicanus, assembly GCA_013389965.1. Taxonomy (NCBI): domain Eukaryota; kingdom Metazoa; phylum Chordata; class Aves; order Coraciiformes; family Todidae; genus Todus; species Todus mexicanus. The sequence continues at coordinate 2,765 of WEIS01048735.1, forward strand.
GCACAGGTTTCTCTCTGGTGCTCATGTCTGCTGTGTCAAGGTATTCAGAAAATCTGAATTGAGGAGAGTGGCAGCCACTGAGGAATGCTCAAAATCTCCAACTCTGCACTACTGTGAGAGCAAACAGCACAACAGAGTGTGCTTCTTCCGTCCTTCTAGCAGCATGCAAGGCCCTCTCCTATTCCTTTTCATTTCCCTGTGCATCTTGGAAAGAAGATTTACCAATACTGCACACTGGAATGTCTCCTTTGGGAAACAAGTATGAGAGATCGTAGGTGGGAACAGGAGAGGCATGTACAGTACAAGTACAAGCCATAAGGATTGTCAGAAATGCTCTGAGGTAAGTATGAAGATTTGGGGATGGAGGATGTGAGATAAAGGCTTTGACAAGATGCCATCAGGAGACAAGCTTTCCACCACCAGTGATCAGCCCTAGGTAAAGCCCTGGTCTCATATTTATACAGCACATTTTAGACTGCTGCAGGGGGAGTACAGTTTTAAGAGCAGGAGAAAAACTCTCAGATCAGGAAACTTTCCATTCTGAATCCCTCCAGTGAAGTAAATTCCATCTGGAGATGTTTCCTCTGAGAGATGAGGTTGCAGTCTCTGAAGAAAGCTCATTCAGGGCAAGCAGATGCTTTAGGCCAATTATTATCATGTTGCTATTTATCTTGATCCTTTATGGTTTTAGACTTTCTCGACTGCGCTGGTGCAGCAGTCTGTCACAGTGAGGACTAGATTTGGCACCTGAATTTCAAGTTCACAAATCTAAGGGGTAATAGTTTGGTAGTAAGGTTTCTGATTTTTAATGTTAATTTTTGCCAGTACTCTTGGTAAGCACATTTTAAATTCCTAAATTTCATTAGAAGTTTTGGGTGTATTTCAGCCTTTCCCAGATCTCACTCCTCTCAGCTTTTAATTCCTTCCATTTTTCCCTTTTACATATTGTTTGTTCTATTTAAAACATGATAGTGAGAAGAAGCAGAAACTAGGAGATTCCAATTATATTTTCACACTGTTTGAACACTGAGCAGTTCTCAAATATTCAAGGTAGGAGCCCAGTTAATTTTTTCAGACGAACGGTTTATGATGGAAAAGAAATGTGTTATTGGCTGCCTGAAACTGTTTGCAAATTAATGTCAAATTCAGTTTTAGATAGGAAAAAAAAAAGGAAGAGTAATATACCTCTTCTCTCCTAACAGGAACACCTTGGTGTGACATTTTTCCTATATAAAACACAGTTATCTATTTTTCTTCAGAAAATTAAGACAACATCATTGAAGCATTCATAACTTCCTCCAGTCTAAAAGAAATGTGTTGAGGAAGTTTGTAGGGAAAAGAAAAAATAAATTAGAAAAAATCACCACACTTCTATTCCCCAAAATATTTTGTTTAAGTACTGTACTGAGAAAACCGCCGTGCAGCACTTAGCAAAGGCTCACCTTCCCTTTCTGAAGCTCTTAAAACCCTACAAAGCTGAATTTCTCCATAATCTCCAAATGTGTCCTTTTATACCTTGCCATTAATTTGATTAATCTGGGTGTAGGGTTTCAGGATATTGAATTTCCCCTGGTTTTGCATAATTTCATATGATGCTTTCATTATTTCATTAAGCAACTGAATTGACTGAAATGACTCTTACATTTTCAAGCTTCAGATTTTCAAGGCAGATAAAACTTCCTAATTTAAACTCATGTTAGTTCTGAAAGCTGAAAGCTTCCTTCACAGCTGCAGCAGCTACAGCTTGAACTTTTGCTTTTGTTTTTTTAAAACCCTCAAAATTCTGGAGGAATTTGGAGAAAACTAAACCACTATTTGTACTTCCCACATCACAGCTTTCAAAGAAGGAATATCCCACCCCTTGCAGAACTCAGCTATAGATATTCTTTCTTCCGTGAACTGTCACTTCTGCACAAGCGGGCTTCCTCTGGGTTGCCAGACTAAGGCCTCTAAGAGAATGGAAGAACTGCTCAAGACTGGAAGACTGCTGCAAGATAAGATAGTTGCGTGAATGAGGCTCAGGAAAAGCCTGTGCTGAAATCCCAACCTATACAACAGACAAGTAGATTTGAGGTACTGCCTAAATTGGAAGAGAAGATGGAAACAATGCAGAAAGGAAGTTCACTTGTACAAACGTACAGCCTGGTTTAGATCAATATTTAAGGTACATGGGTGGACTTCTATTCGACTCTGTGTTAGCGTCATTAAAAGGGGAAGCAGGAGTAAGACAACTGCAGTAGTATTTTGGGACTCGAACAAAGGGAATCAATTCCTATCTCTGCTTGGTGGCATTACTTGACAGATAATTTCTGCTCCTGAACATCATGGCACAGGGCTGCTCCACGCTCATATTGGTTCAAATTAAGGCTGCAACTGCAGCCCACATGGACTTGGGATAGGAAATAAGCAACAAACCCAGCTTGTCAGTCAATGTCAGCTGAGACTGCCTGCCATGTGGCATTGTGCTACTCTCTCTGTGAGAAAAGAGTCACCAGCACACGCTGAAGGACACAGCTCCAGCTCTGGCAAGAACATTTCTGATGGAAGCTCCAAAACAATGGTCTGTATTTCTTTAGCAGACTCTCCTCGGTCCCACTCCAACTAGTACATTAGGCTTTGTCTCTGTCCTAATCCTAAACCCAGTCTTTGGTTGAGCCTTAGCTGACAAACCTGCAGCCATTGCATATACTTGGCATTTAGCATGAGCGTAAATCACTTCTCTGTTCTGTAAAGACCTTGTTGGGCTAGATACACACTTCACATACTGCTGAAATGTGTGGGGCACCCAAATGGTGACTCTCTTAGTTCACTTCAATTCTTTTGTACATTTGAAATTTACAAATCACCAGTTTGCAAAATGTAGGCAAGTAAATGCTAACTCCCAGGCTGAAATACACGTGTGCCAAATCGCAGGGTGAGCTATTAGAAGTGGTACATTTATCATAAACCCATGTGCAGTAGCAGGAGTTTGACTCTGGCACTAGCATGACACACTAATACGGCATGACTAAAGAAAACCAAACTCACCATTCTCCTCTTCATTACTGTTATTTCTCTTACAAGATCACACAAAAGGCATAAGGTTCATTTCTACAGGGTAAAGGACGTCATTACTTTGAACATAACTAAACCAAACGGTGCTGTACAACGCTCTGTCACGGACCTGGGGACAGGTAGGAAATGAATCCATCCTGGCTCTATTGTAAATCTGACCGACAGGTCGGAACACACAAGACAGGGTCATCCAAAAGATTCACGATCCCTCCCTTATGTAAGCTATAACTTTCTGCTCGTTGATTCCTTTGTGGAACGAACAGAAGCAGAATGAAACGTCAGCTCATGCCACTCATGAGCTATGAGCAGTTCATAAGCCAACTGACCCTTTCTACATGGAACTGTGAGGTGACAAAGATGGTCCAAATAATGTTCACCTCTGCTAGGAAAGGGAGCTCAGCATTTTATTTAAATGTGTGCACCTATTTCCTAAAAGGACACGTCCGTGGAACCCTTTGCAAGTGATAATTAAATATAATCCCTCAGTCAGATGAAACATTTCCAGATGTCCTTTGTATGTCACACGTGGACAGAACCCAACATGCCCTTAAACTTGTAACATTCCAAGCCTGGGCTTCTAGTGGATCTTCATTTTGAAGCTCAATGCTTCTTGTTGAACAGCATGGTAGGATGCTTGGCTCCCGAACAAGCCAAATTGGCCAGTTTGTATCATGTATTTCAGTTCTAAGTTCATTACAATGACTTTCGCTGTGAATTTTTCTCCTCCTGCTGCTTTATCTTTACAAAGAGATGATTTTGTATTTTTCCACTTCCCAGTTAGTCTGAGACAATAGTTCATTCTCAGTCTCACCAGTACCAACTGCTGCCCACTTGTCAAGATCTTGCCCGACGTTAAGCCCACCCCTCCACGTCTCTATAGCATTTTTAATTGTTACTACACAACTGCAAATTAGCATATTTTCCAACTCTTCAAAACCCAGTGAAAATCAACACATGCCTAACTGCTAGGGAAGGCTTGCTCAAAGGTTTCCCCAGTGCCAATTATTGCTGCCTCAATGATCACTGACTCTTGAAAAAATCGTTACATACACACAAAGTCAACAGTCTGTTAACACAGCAGAGTCAAAGAGCAGAAGCTGGCAAACACCATTTGCTTTGCACTTGTATACTAACATTTCTCTTGTGTAAACCATTCGCAATGAAGTCATGTTACAGACCTCTAATTTTGCTTCCCGAATGCAAACAAATCAAACAAGTACAACCTAGGACATAACCAGGAGCTCTGTAGGTCAAAATCCTGATCCTAAGTAAGATGAACTTGGTTGAATCGAGTGTTTGAGATGGCACTTTTGAGCTATTCCAAATGAAAATTAGAGCTTTAAACGTGGGAATTTGGGGTACCCACCTGTGTTTACAACCTTTTTAACACAACATCTATAAAAACCAACAACCTGCAAATAAGTCTTCTTTAAAATCAATAATTTTGAAAATTGGACACTGAATACTGGAATGGGCAAAGATACCACAATTTTCCTGAAATTCTTTCAATGAATATTAAATAAGGCATAACTTCAAATTATTATTATCATTATCGTCATTAAACTAAAACTATTTAACTTGCAGTAAGGGTGATCTCAAGACCTAACATATGGTCTTGGTGGTTTTGCTCTCCTCATGATTTTTTATTTTAAAGGAAGGAAAGGCAATTTGGAAAATCTGAGACCAGTCGGTCCAAACAAAATGGTTAATTCAAACCAGAAAATACATTACATTAACAGCTACTTTCTGCTCTGTAAGAGTGGATAATCTCAGGTACAGTCACCCCGCCTCACAAAAGACTTTTATGTTAATGTAATGCAACATCACTAACTCACTCCACCCTGGAACAGCAGGAATAAGAAGAGGTGTAGTGCCTGACAATGTCTGTTTATCCTCTTAGCATTAAATTTAATTTACTGATCCAATATTCATCTTTTGGTTGCAAATCCTCCTGTATTCAAATGTATGATTTTTCAGGACAGCAGCTTTGTATACCTTTCTCTCAGTAAAAGATTATAAATAACTCTGGGCACCATTAAGTCTCACAAGCCCCAATGACCTGCTGTTCTGACACGCTGAACTGCTCTCATATAGCAGATGGAGGTTTCTGTCTTTTAACATCAAATACGTGTGTGCAAGATCCAACATTTTCCCCAAATACACCATTATGCAACCAATTTACAATAAACCCCATAGCTTTCCATCAGCTCATCTTCCGGTCAGCATAGCAAAAAGCCAGTACACTCATGCTATCTCCACGTAAGTGCACACCGCAGGTGCCACACCTTGCTGGAGCTCAGGGGCTGGCACGTTCTGATGCTCATCCTCACCCTCCAGCTAGGAGAGACCAGGGGATGGAGACAGCACCATCACCATCACATGGACACTTTGCTCTAGAGTCAGCAGCTCCCTACTATACCCTGTACGAACCTGCCTGGCTTCACTTTGCACCTTCTAGCTTCTTTTTCAGTGACCGTCAGTGAGCCCTTCTATGTGAAAGCACCAAATACACCATCAGAAAGGCACCTTCCCCGTACTTTGATTGGTAAAGAGATTAAATTCTCTCAATATTAAACCCTTTTGACAGGTTTTTATCACCAGCCTCTCCCTGTCAACAACTGCCCTGGTCACTCACCAAGGAACCACTTGCTCCACCGGCACAGCACCATGATGTGCTGACACCCCTGGGCCCCTAAGGGTGCTTTGGCATTTTGAGATATACTTTGTTGGTGTTCCTGGCTTTCCTTCTTTCTGGACACATCACTTTGTACCTACTAGTGTTAAAACATATTCTGGTTTAATACATCCAGCTTAACAACTGATCTGGATAATGCTCTGAATTTTTAATAAGGCTAAGCCTGTTTTAATCAATAGTTGTCTTCTAAGAAAACAGGATCATAAATAAAACAAATTTAATTTTTAATAATAGAATTAACATCTAATGGAAACCCTAGCAAGGCAGGAGCAAAGCTATTATTATAACTCTTTAAAGTCTTTACTGTCTTGGGAACTTTTAATAAATAATTCTTGCCTGTATAACCAATTTACTGCTTGCCCTTCGATTTGCACATTGCTTAACCTCCGCTATTTCGGGAGGGTGTTAGAAAGACCCTGCAGTACCTCTGAAAAGCTGACAGTACATTTAATAGTATTTACTTGGGCACATCATGCCCTGACCCACTTTCGGATCCCCACTAAGGAAAGGGCTCCCCATACAGAGTCACACAATGGGGACATTTGTAAGGAAGGACTGTGGCTATTTCAATCCTATTTGGAAAGTCATCATCACTTAAAAGAACAATGATTCAGCTAAAGAACATTACCAGCACTAGAACAAGTGGCTATAATTGACCGTGAATTTATATAAGCTATGAAGAGGTATTTTAACCACTACAAAAGTGAACATTTAGAGTAGGCTTTTACTAAAGAAAGTAGGGGCAGAAAAACTCGATTTCATTTAAACCAAGACTGACTAGCTTATCATGTGAAATATTCGGTGTGATTATAAAGGAAATCAGTGAAACAGATGACCTGGGGAGTCCCTGCCAAATGTTCTTATTTATATCAATAAACAGAAAATACTCTAGATGTAAGAAAAGAAAGAATTTGCAAACACTGGAAAGTAGCATTTCATACCTTTACCACTTTGCCATTTGAAGGCAGACAAAACTTCTTTCTAAGTGGTAGAATCTCTTTTTTCCATTAAAATGCTAATAGGAAGGTTAACTTCAGCTTAAACCACTGCAAAAAAAGCAGCATAAGCAAAAGAGTTTAGCTTGAGGTTATACTTTGGAAAAAAGCAAAAAAACAACCAAGTTTAAGTTAAATGGGATTTCCACTGAGAAAGAAAACTCATTAAACAGGGAAAAAAAAACACCACACAACAACAACAAACCACAACAAAATGGGGAGCAATTCTAATACCTGCATTTGCTGTTTTCCTTTAAGAAACAGAAATTCTGTGGAAAAAACTAATGCCTCCTGAGTGGAAGGGCATGACATGGCAGCTCTGCCTTCTGGATACTGTAAAATATGCTAAAAGACATCACTCACCTATCTCCGTGCTGTAAAGTCCCCACACTGAGTTACACGGGCACGCAGAGAATGAGTCCTTAAGGCCTGCCTAGGAATCAGCAGCACAACAGTTTGCAGAGGCTTTTGTACTATTCTGCAAATTCAGGATCTCAGAGATAAAGATCAAATTCCGTACTGATATGCCTGGGTGGGTGACGAACGCAAACCTGTCTTCGCTCTTTCATCTGAGAATTGAGGCTCTTGCTTCATGCTTGATTATGCTGATATTTGTTCACTGGCATATGGGGAACACGCAGGCAAGTGAATATTTTGACCTAGCCAAAATTTAGGTGTGACTAGTAAATGGCCTTATCCTTCAGTGGTGTAGATACAGACTTAGAATTTCCTTTCATATAGATAGCTTCATCCCTATTGAGCACATGGCCCTTCTTGCCCTCTTGACAAAGAACATCGTGTGCAGTATAATGAGTGTCAGACTGTGGAGTTCGGAATCACTAATTACACAGTGCAATCGAGCTGCTGCAATAATATTCCAAATTAAATGAGAATTTCAGACCTGAATACAGTCAAGGGATAGGAGAAGGTAAAGGTGAAATGAGGAAACTTCCCAGCCCCAACAAATTCCCACTGCGCACTCCTGGGCCATGCATCCATACTGGTGAGGAGTCAATGGTTTCCATTTTCACCTCATGAGCAATTGCATCAAAGCTCTGGGAAAACTTTTTTTAAGCAAAGTACAGCCAGAAGCCTCCAACATTCTTATATTTACATGAAATCTGAACTGTGCTTGTAATACGGAGTAAGTTCATTTCCATTTTACATTGAGATCCCATTTAGAATCTACCTTTTATTCAGAGACTAATAAAATGAGTGGAGGAAGGATTTCTTCTAAGGACTGTACTCAGTACTTTCACTGTTTTCTGCGTCTTTACAGGAATGGAGGTATCTGCATTCATATGTTAATTCTAGTCTGAGGAATCCAAAGGGTAAAGGTTTTCTCAAGTTGGAAGACTAGACGCATTGATCTACACTAGAGTTGTATGAACTTGAACTATAAGGAAGTTTTTATTTCAAGGATCTACTACAAAAGTGGGCGAGATAACCATGACACTTTTAGACCTCAGAAAGAAAACAACTTAGTGCAGTGCTGTGCAAATATTTTCTATAGCATGAGGAGCGTCTTTGATGGAACGCATCTCCTTCACTTCAAAGTATTCCATGTGTGCGAGGGAGGAAAAATCGGCATATTGTCAATATGAAGGCTACGGAACTGAAAAGGTTCATGTTCTGCTTTTCTTCTCATTTTTGTGCAACTTCTCTCCATCTTGGTTTCTCACAGTTCCTCACTGTCATCCTGTCACTTCACAAACACAAGCACTATCAGCTGTAACAGCGTGCAGATTTATGGCAATGTATCAAGTGACCTTTCCAGTGGTTGGTGTAAATATAATATTACAAACCATCATAAGACCATAAACATCCAGAATGTGTCATTCTGCGATCTCTGACCATCTCCCAAAGACACAGAACAAAACTCAAAATGAGAAAACCTCACAATTTCAGAAGTGCCTCCTGTAAATGTTGCCTCCCCTAGTGAAACTGTGAATAAATAAATACATACATCTCTGTTTAAATATGTTTGTCTTAAATTTGAAGAGACTATCCAGCACACTATTGCCAAACAGGAACTTCCAAAAGATGATTAATGTGTTATTCAGTCAAACTTGGACTCATAATCCTTTTGATATTGTTTTGAAGGTTCGCACAGAGCCCATCTATTTTCATGAACTTTTTAATCTATCATGATTGCCTGCAAGAAAACTGTAGCTGTAGATTTCATCAAGTAGTTTCACAGAGTCTGGAATCAAGACATTAATGTATCAAACAATGTTTTTGATTTTCTGCAATACTTTAGGTGCAGGGTCTTTCATACATTTGAAGATTTAATATTTCAAAATGTCATTTGCTTGCCTGAGGACAGCATGGAGAGTGACATTATTGACTCCGAAATAAACTCTGCATTTGGATGTCATTCCTGTTAGTAAGATTTCTACAATAAAAAGGCACATTAATCTGCAACTGTTTCAAAGGATTCCACTGTAAACAACTAACAGGGTATTCATATTTCTAAGAACACGGTGCATTAAAATCAACTGTACAACTGCTGGTCACAATTCTAACTATGAAATAACTGCACAACTCAGTACACTGAGTGTTATGAAGAATTCAGTGAGACTGAAGTGATCACAGCTTGCACGTATACACACACTGCCAAATCTTCATACATAGTGGGGTTCTTCTCATGCTTAGGGACCTTCAGTGCTTGAAAGACTCTCAGGAATAAAACTACTGACAGATAGAGAAGTAAAAGTTGATAAATATGTTATCATTGCTACATTTTACAGAAGGACGACAAATCTCTTCGGCGGAAAATGGCAAGGTACCCATAGAGACCATCTTTACCGTTCCCCCAAACCAAGGGAGAATCAGCTCCACCTTCAACAAACCTCTACTACCACTGCTTTCTGATAAGTGTTGATCCAATCTTTTTTTTCAATAGTACAATAAGATATTGAAGGTGACATGGTGTCACGGTC
>WEIS01048748.1:782-15334 GCA_013389965.1 Todus mexicanus
CTGCTGAAGATTAAAAAATCACAACACTACCACAGGAGGGAAGGGTGAGCAACCATAAACTCAGGATAATCAAATGTGTGGTTTTGAAATATTTTTTATTTTTATTGCTTGATGTTCATTATATAATGTGATTTATATACAGTGCTACTGAGTGCTGTGTTAAATTGACAGCTCTTGCTGGCTGAACACACAAGTGTTATCTTTGAATTCTTTAAATGTGCTGAATTTTGTCTTTGAGAAGCCTGGCAAGTCTTTCCTCCCAGTCAGAGGTCTGAAGAAAGTAAGTGTAGATAAAACCAGCCTGGCTAATCATCACTGAAACACAGGAAAAATTAAAATAAATTTTTTGCTTGTAAAACAGAAAAAAAGCCATAAAAACAATGCCAGACGGTTAATGCCTCTCTTGTACCTTTCATTTCAAAGACCTCAAAGGAACATCAAGAAGAATAAAGGCAAAATCTATTCCCTATTGGCATCATTATAAATGTTGTATCCTCTAAAACTCTAAAGACTTCCAAGGAGAGCAGAAGAATAAACGGCATTGAAATAAAGAAAGTCTCTCTGGAGCTTTGTTCAATCGGCTTTGTTAGAATTCACTCAAATAGGATGATTATAAGAAAAGATCTCATTTGTTTCAACATTAAAGGAGCAAATTAATGTGTGGCGAGCTGCTAATAATTGCCTCATTATGTAGTGAATGGGCATTGCATCCAATTTACAAAATTACAATCATATTGTTAAAATAACAATAGCAAAAGTTTAATCTGAGTTTCCCAACTATCAGTATGTTTAGTTGTGGGATTCACGGAGTGAAGCAGAGTTGGTGGTTGGAGTGAGCTCTCCAGGACACCATCAGCCTCTAGTGCTAAGTAGTCCCAAGAGAAATTCAGCTTTTCATTACTGTAAATGACATCTGCGTAGGCCCTGAGCTAGACTTGGTCTAACTAAAGAGTGAATCTGGAAGTCTCTGCTAAGATAGGAGTTTGCTGTGACTGCTCTGTCAAGACATTGTTTTGTTCAACTCCGGTTGACTTGTGCTGAAGTTTTGGTGAAGAGATTAAGAAGTGAAGAGATTAAGAGAACTGGCCTGAGATCATCCCCTACAGGTCTGTGGTTGGGAAATTTGGCAACCCAGGATCCGTGCCATTGGGAAAGCCACCCATACATATATTTTGTAGCTAGAATTTCAGTTGCTTGGAAGAGGCATTTGAAATGGTGGGGAAGCTGTTTCAAATTGCGAAGTAACCGATTTTCTGAGTATCAAAATCCTCTGTGGAAGAGAATCATGTTTTGTGACCTATTTCTAGTTAGATTTGCTTGTGACCTTTTCTAATTCTGGCTGTTTTTGTTATTTAATGATTTGACCTTTGATTCTGTGAAGCCACCTCAGTGCTAAATGCAAAGATTTAATAACTAGAACTGTTTGATAAGTGACCTTTATTACACAGCTATTTCTCTTTGCTAGAGAAATGGCACTGTTTTGCAAGTTCTAATTCACAGTTTTAATTATCTCTTCTATTGTCTGTAAGCTTGCACAGGAAATGGAAAGGTCAGACATTTCATTTTCTTTACTGATTAAAATATAAGTGCTCCTCAACAGTTACAATGTATCATTCACTATAAAGATGGGACAATTTGTCAGAATCATGCCTAGCTGCTCTGCTGAGGACTTCTATGTCTTTCTGGTCAGCAACAAAATGAATCATTTTCTAGAAGCAATAATAGCTCAACCCCCATGGTGTGTAGAGGTGAAATACGTGTCTAAATACATTAAAAGAGAATAAAAGTTGAATAGTTCTTGATGTTTTTTTCTTTAGCTCACATATCTACAATGCAAGTAAATTAAGTACTGGTAGACGCTTAACTGACATTCTTTGTCCAGACAAAATAAACAGTAAAAGAATAGGTTTCTCTATGGGCCTGCCTACCTGTATCAGTCCCAGGGCTGCTGAACTACCTCTACAGATGAGGCAGCCTGGACTGCCTGACAGACCCATTCTGTTTTCTCTAATGAGGCTGCTGATGAGTTAGTGTTTAACTGCTATCCTGGTGTTTGTGATGTGGACACCTGTAAACAGTTACTGTTAATTGCTAAACAGATCAACAAGAAGGCAGATTTTTTTCTAATTCTCTAGTTTTCATCTCTTTGTGTTCCAATTTCTTTGTGTAAGACTTGTCTCTCTGTTTCTGTTGATTCTTAATACAAAAAGTACAGCAACTTAAATGGAAAAGTGATAGTTTCTCATACAGGTTAGGGTTATTGTGGGCAACTTTGCAGCCAGAAATCTGCATATAGGAAAATGATGTGAGGGATGTAGGACTCCAGAGTCTCAACTCCTCAAGGGTCATAGGGAGCTGTCAGCTGTGCCCTAGTTCAGTAGCAGAAGTAGCAGCCACAAGTACCCAGGTGCTTCCTGGCCCCTCAGGCACCCACATTGCTGTGCCTGAATAGATCCTGTGGGAGCTGCCTGGCAGAGGAGCTGCATTTGAGCAGGTATTGAGTATTAAAGTGATGGGACAACCATACCTGAGCTAGGGTGTTATAACAAAGAGAAATGTCATGTTAAATGAAGAAAATGAGAAAGCTGTTGTATGTGGATTACTGAAACTGTCCCTTCTGTCGTTGACACTTATAAACCAACACCACAAGCCGCCAGCCTATGTCTGCATGGGGGTTCAACAAATGCATACTGATGTGTGTTTTCTCATACGTTGAGGAAGGTATGATGCAAAAGGATACTGAAGTCAGTAGCAGATTCTGTAGTCAGTGGAATGTCTGTCATGAGCGTCAGTCAGTCCCCTAACTCTCTCTGGGATCTCTGTTGGGAAATGTTTGTATTAGGACATGTAAAATTTCTCTACACTGTAAAAAATATTTATTCTGAGATACGGCTGGGAGGGGTTAAGCCTCTGCCTTCATTGAAGAGGAGCAGATTATATGTTGACCTAGCACAGGCATTCAATATTATGAAAGCGCTTTATAAATTGGAACAAGATAAATGAATCACAACAAAAGAGCTAGAAAACCAGAGCACTCAATTGCAGGAGTGAGTGTACTCAGTTTATTCGAGCAGAACAGTCACACTCAGTGAATAGAAAATGCGCAATGCATTTCTAACTAAGGTCAGAAAATCAAACAATCCCGAATTTGAGAGCAGCTCCATTTTGATGGAGAAGGAACAATATGGTGGGAAAAGCAAAAACAGGACAAAGCAAACATACAAACAAACAAACAAAAAAGGCAAAAAGAAAAAAGAAAAAAACCCCAACATCAGGGTTGAGACATATTTAAATGGGACCAACTTCTTGACCAAACTGGCTTTTCCTATTGAGAAGTTTCATATTCAGCATTCGTCAGTTTGAAAGTTCACCCTGTAAGCTATAAATTAATCTGCTGGGACTTTAACAATTCACTTCATGTTAGGATGTGAGTTATGCTTATGGATTTGTTTAGGTCACCCAGTCATGTCCTCATAATGTATTTCAGAGAGGATTTCTGTAACTAAGTGGTAAACAGAAAGACTGTTGTGTTCAGCTGCAGCTCTTGGGATTTCATCTCTGCTGTCAGAGAGCTATGCAGGACAGCTTTCTAAAACAACAACAGCTATAAAAAAATTCATGGTGTTCTGTAAAGGAAACATTGCAAATGCTTTTGCGTGCAGTCAGGCATCTTTAACTCCTAGTGAAAAGAGGAAAGAATGTTTTCATGAACCACTTGCACAGAGAAATCAAACTTTTGCAGTTGTGAGATTTATTGCAAAAGTCTTGCGGGCTGTGCCTTAGTTCAGTACAATATTTGTCACACAAAGGTGATATATTTTAGCTGTTATAACATGGCTCTCTTCAGATGTTTCTTTTGTCCTTATATTATGCACCATTATCAAAGAAATTTGATGTTTTGTCAGTCACCATGTCCTAAGGTTATAGCGGTCACATGTAGCCAGGATATTCATCCACATCAGCTAAATGAGATGTGATTTTGAAGGGAAATAACCACAAGTCTGATCAGAAAATCACCTAGCACCTTGTCGGGCTAAATGTCCAAAGAACATGAAGGGAATTATTCCTAATAAACTTTAAACTGAAGTCACTGGTTCCCATTTGGGGACATGACAGAAGATAAGTCTGTGACCATACAAAACATTGTATATGATCTGTCTTCTGTAGGCTCTTTTGATGGATCTAATTTTCATTTGATTTAGATTTCTATTCAGACTTTTCATACAATCCAACTTAAATACAGAATATTTCCTTTTATTCGTTATAAAAGAACCCAAAAGCATTTACTATTTATGCTCTGACAAATGGAACATCGCATAGGTCCCCCATATCTCTGTTAGACAGATAACTGTTCCTATTTTTAAATCGTACTGGAGAAATAGTTCCATAGAATGTGGCCAGGAAATACTGTCCGTGACTTCAGTTTGCCCAGGATTAAGTTCCTAGTTCATGTGTCACCAGGCCATCTGCCTCTCATTTTTCATGGGTCATAACTGTTCTCCAGAGAGAACAAAATATTCCTCTGTCTACATCTCCTTTTCAACTGTAGTGTTTTTATACTTTTAGATTGCTTTTTAGAGTTACATCTCATGTTTGACTTCTCACAAATTTGGGAACTTTTCATTCAGACACATAAACGCAGTCAGTGTATAGATAATTTCCAACAGTATTTTTTTCGGTACTTTTTTCCTATTGCTGACAACTTGTTAAAAGAGAAGGCATTGATCTAAATATTGTTTTCTGCTGCCTCTTTCTTTCATTGTTTTCTGGTGGAAAGAGTAACATCTAGAGGAAAAAAGGAATTATTATTTTTCTAGTTGACTTTGCAAGGTGGAGAACACAGGAAAAGATTGGAACTGCCTTTTTCACTCAAAAGGATTGCATTCAGAGCTTTGTAGTGGTACGGTTTTCTACCAGCTCTACCACAGGGGGGTTGTTAGTTCATTTTGTTTTGTTTTGAAGAGAAGTATTGCATCAATTTGTTGGACTATTTTAAAGATCATGTTTTGCAGAGAAAGATTTGCCATTTATTTCTATTTTCTTTTTTTTTTTTTCCCCCCAGCCTCTACAACTTGACTGTGACCTATGCGCCATTGTTTCAAATTCAGGGCAGATGGCTGGCCAGAAGGTGGGAGCTGAGATAGACAAGTCCTCCTGCATATGGAGGATGAACAATGCTCCCACAAAGGGCTATGAGGAGGATGTTGGGAAGAGGACAACCGTACGAGTGGTCTCTCACACAAGCGTGCCTCTCCTCCTAAAGAATCCTGAGTACTTTTTCAAAGAAACCAACAACACCGTTTACGTGATCTGGGGACCTTTTCGAAACATGAGGAAGGATGGGAATGGCATTGTGTACAACATGCTGAAGAAAACTGTTGACAGCTACCCAACTGCCAAAATCTACGTGACAACAGAAAAGCGCATGAGTTACTGTGATGCAGTATTTAAGAAGGAGACAGGAAAAGACCGGTAAGTCCTAAATGTGAAGAACAATTATAATGTTTGATAAAGATACATGAGAGAAATCCATGGTGGATGCCAGCTACTAAATGAGTCCCCAGATATGTTTTTAATGGATTGTTATATGGTTTTGACTGTTATAAGCAGCTGATGAGGCAGCAGCTAGGCCCCATTTACCCCACCTACACTACCTTCTGTTCTTTCCATTTCTGTTGGCTTGATTCCCAAAAATATTGGATGTCGTCCTGAAACGTTTTCAAAACTGTGTGCTGTTTTCAGCTCAATTTACTATTGATTAAATTGACATTTTATTTGAAGAGGATAATCCTACACAAACAACATTTCCAAATGCACAACCTTGGGATAACTCTGGATATTGTATTTTCTTCTCTGATTTTCACTGCAGCTTTTCTTAAAACACAGACCTCGGGGTTATGTATTATTTCTGTTTCTTGGTAAAAATGGATTATCAGTGATACCGTAATAGATTTGGGGTTTTACCAGAATTATACTGGAATTCTATTTTCTCTGCCTGAGAATGTGTGTTCATGCTGCTCAAGTGAGGGCTGTAAGGAGATGAAAGTGTGAGGACCACTGTTTTGGCTAACGTGTTCAAAGCATAAATTGGATTTGTGGAATTAAGACAGAAAATTGCAGGATTTTGTAACTAAGCTGCAAAAATTCTGATCATCTGTGTTTTGGCGTGGAAGCGCACCTGTCGTGTACTCACTGGAACTAACTAGGAAGGAGTTTCAAGATCACTGCTGTGCCTTGGTATAATTTTTTTTTTTAATTTACGCATCATAAATTTGCAGTTGTGAAGGACTGTAGCTATTCTGACCAAATTAAAAAAACAGATCTTCACAAACATTATAACTTAGTCTGAACTTTTGACTTAGCTTCTGAAGGAGAAGAGCTGGTTCTCTCAAACTTCCTTGCTTCATGTCATTATCAAGCTGTCAATCATCTATTTATTTATTTATTTATTTATTTATTGAGCTGTTGAAACATAGGAAGACCTTGCTCCTCACCTTGCTCATTGTGTGCACATTTTACTGCTGCGACTCTGGAGTTGGAGTGAGCTCCTATATCTCATAAAGGTGTCAAGGTTATGGTTTTTTTGTTTTAACTGAAGAAGCTGATGAAAAGAGGCTGATAGAGAAAATACACAAGATCCATTCTTCAAAAATGCCCTCTAATAATCCACGTCATCTGGTTTACACATTAATTGTGCTAAATATGATCATGGGTACCTTATTGCATTGCTAAATGTAAATTTCTTTCTATTTATGACTGTTCCTTGTAAACAGTCAGTTAGGTCATGGTGACTTTACAATAGTTTATCAAAACTCTTACTGTGATACCAGACCTTAGTATATTCTATCAAAAAATCTCATCGTTCAGTGTCAAAATATCCTCATCTCCACCCTAATCCATTCCTTTTCAACAAATTAACACGTCTCAAGGTTTTATTATTACACAATTAACACAATACAAATGCTTCTTTCCATGTCAAAGGCAGACTGAGCTTCTGTTCTCCCAGTGCTTATGAACAAAATTCTTAAGCAGCCTAATGTTGATGTGGCCCAATTTTTTTCTCCTTAATCTATCACAACAACCAAATGTTTCACATTGTGAACAGCAGCACATTGCAAAGAGTCTGCCTCGTGACCCACATCACACTGTGTTCGCATGTGCCTCCCTTTAACGTTTTGAAAAACCTCCACCACTGCGACTTTCATTTTTAGCCCGACTTTTCCATATCAAATACTAAGTTCTGTTTTAAACGTTACTTAGTGTGCTTCTTAGCCAGAAACACAGGAAACAATGCACGTGTCACCAGCCAGCACCTTCTGTATCACAAGAAAACATCCTGCAGTTCCCTGCTAATTAGGAGACAGTTTGGAAACTGTTTCATTTTCTGTCACATCTCCAATTCACAGGACCCATCTGCTGTTTCTAGGGAGGGTCAGGAGGCTGTTAGAGGTGTGTGGCATTTGTGGCAGCAGTAAAGGTAGAGCACAAGAGATTTGTGGGCGATGAATCCAGTTTTGTGCGTTGTGCCAGACTATTATGATGCTGAGACAGACTCAGGTTCCTCAGCCAAATATTCCTTCAGTTCCTCAGAGAAACATCAACTCTTGCTTGCAATATTAGATTGAACAGAGGTCTGTTTCTACATGTTTCCAGAAAAAAGTCTGGAAGGAAACCAAGTTCAACTCATATATTAAAATGTACTGAGTAGATTGTAACCACATTTATTTCAGTTTAATCCTAAAATACTGTCCTTATGTACAGTGTATGCTACTAATACATAGTAAGATTGCAACAGATTCCTAGTCTGTCAAGCCTTTAATGAGCTTTCTATTTCTACTCTTTGATGTACAATCTTCTTAGGTAATTAGTGGGACTTTTCAGTAGTTTCTTCCTAGCAGTGCTCAAGTTCTATAGGATGTCATGAGAAGCAGCTAACAGGTATGTGCTGCAGCCGCTTCTCTGCTGCAGAAAAGCTCTGATCCTGCACCACTGATGTGGGAGCTCCATTCTTCACATGACTGAGTGCAGGTTTAGAACCCACAGCTTTGGTATTGATAAATTATTTACTTTGTGTTCATGGAAGAAACAAGAATTGCCTCTAAATAACTTCCAACAAGCAAGTTCGTTTATTCTGCAATGAAGTATTCTTTAATTCTACAGCAGTGCAAAATACCCTGTGATATGGGCTATCCATGCTGGAGAATTAACCTTGCATGCGGTGTTATGAATCTGGGGGACGTATGTTCTTTCTGAGAGTCTTCATTAGTGAAGCATTTGAGTTCAAGGCGGTGAATGCTCATCCACTTTGAATAATTGTTGTACATAAATAATATTCATTACCAGACATTCACAATTTTTCATTAATGCATTTTACTTGGTACTTCCCTAGAGGGAGCATAAAGCTGGCAGCTTCTTCCAGTACTTCACTAATATTATATTGAGTCAAGTGAAAGGATTTAAAGAAACATTAGGTAATTACTAAATGTGGCATCTTTGTATGTACCTCAATCCAGGTAAGTGGTTCTAAAGCCATCTGTATCTTTGCTGTGCATTAGTAATAATGCAATATGATATAACAACATTTAATTAGTAATAACAGAGAAAACTGTAGTCTTCATTAAAGCAGCAGAGCTAATTCCGGTCTGATAAAGTGCACTGAACAGCCCTAAATAGGTTTTAATTAGCTGGCACCAAAGCTACACCACCCTTAGGGAGGGTAAAATTAATGAAAACTAGCATCAAATAGATCAATGCTAGTGGATGTTATTGCCTTAGGTGAAGGTGATGAGGAAGAAAGGAGTGTCTTTTAAGGATCATTTAGAAAACAGTCTACGTTAAAAGTCACTTTCACAAAACAATGATAAAATAAATCTGTGTTGATATCAGTGAAAAAGTCTAACGTCATTCAGACTGCAGACTCCATTTGTGTTTATACTGCAAACATCTCAGGCTAACCATTCAACACTGTATGTCCAAGTAGTGCCTCTAATGGCACAGCTCCGCAAACCCTCTTGGGGCTGATGATGTGATCAGACTGCTCCTATCCCACTGCACACGGAGGACATTGAGCTCCAGCAAACAGCCAGCAATGCATGTGCAGCAGAGGCTATTGGATGCCTGTGGCTAGTGGCGTCCCTCAAGGGTCGGTACTGGATCCAGTGCTATTCAACATATTCGTTAATGACCTGGACAAAGGGATAGAATGTACCTTCAGCAAGTTTGCTGATGGTACAAAGCTAGGAGGAGTGTCTGACACACCAGAAGGCTGTGCTGCCATCCAGCATGACCTGGACAGGCTGGAGAGTTGGGCAGTGAGAAATTTAATGCAATTCAACAAGGGCAAGTGTAAAGTACTGTATCTGGGAAAGAACAGCCCCTTGTATCAGTACAGGTTGGGGGTTGATCTGTTAGAGAGCAGCTCTGGGGAAAAAAACCTAGGAATCCTGGTGGACACGAAGGTGATTGACCATGAGCCACCAATGCACCCTCACAGCCAAATGGCATCCTTGGGTGCATTAAGAAGAGCATGGCCAGCAGGTCGAGGGAAGTTATCTTTCCTCTCTGCGCTGCACTGATGAGGCCCCACCTGGAGTACTGTATCCAGTTCTGGGCATCCCAGTTCAAGAACTACAGTGAACTGCTGGAGAGAGTCCAGCACAGGATCACCAAGATTATTAAGGGAGTGGAGCATCTACCCTATGAGAACAGGTTGAGAGAGCTGGGTCTTCTTAGCTTGGAGAAGAGGAGACTGAGGGGGGACCTCATTAATGTCTATAAATATGTAAAGGGTGAGTGTCAGGAGGATGGAGACAGGCTCTTCTCAGTGTCATCCAATGTTAGGACAAGGGGCAACTGGAACAAGCTGAAGCATAGGATGTTTTGGGTAAATATAAGGAAATATTTTTTTTTCATGGTGAGAGTGACAGAGCCCTGGAACAGGCTGCACAGAGAGGTTGTGGAGTCTCCTTCTCTGGAGACGTTCAAAACCTGCCTGAACGTGTTCCTTTGTGACCTCATCTAGGTGATCCTGCTCTGGCAAGGGGGTTGGCCTAGATGATCTTTTGAGGTCCCTTCCAACCCCTAACATTCTGTGATTTTGCTGACACCTCTCAAAGCACAGCTTGACTTGGTGTTTGTAGTCACTCTTCTTATAAATAATCATTGAAAAGTCAGCTGTGCTTCGTGTGGAGATGTGTTCAGAGTTAAGAGACATGAGATAATGTTGTGAAACCCAGCCAGTTTGGAGAAAGATTGACTTTCCACACACAGTCTTAACTCTGACAACACCCATCCCACACCTGAACAATTCAGTTCAATTCAACAACGTTTTATTGAGGTTATTTGCTATACAAGCATGTCTACAGGAGGCAGGTTCACTGAGCCACATTTGCAGTTGGATGGTGGTTCCTGAAGGATTTTTGTTAATATCTTGGACAATTCCAAAGAAATTGAATAGCTTTCGTGCTTCTCTTCCAGAAGTTCTTGGTTTCTTCTGTTCTTGCCAGATGGTGCAATGTGTTAGGTTGTGAGAAAGCTGTTTTATCATTTGAGGCAGGGAGATGGATCATTCTGATCGCTGACTTCTGTATCAAGATTCAAAATTTGGGGGTGTGTTCAACCTGCTGTTTTACTCAGTTCTGCTCGTTAATTATTCATTACTTTGATGATATACAAGATCTATATTGTATTTCTGTCATTTAAAGCTAGCAAATTCTATTCATCTAAAGCTTGGATTGACACTGTTAGACAACTGCAGTCATCATAGCTTCACCTCAACTAATATGTGGCTTTTGATACGTCTGACTAATCTACATGAAGCTGTAGTCTAGTGAAAATGTCACCAGAACGAATAAATGAAATTACGTTGAGACTCAGGTAGCTGCAACTTCTATTGTTTAGTGATATTCTCTGTGATTTGAGTAGTAAATCTGTCAGTGGGCAGAATGTCAGAGTTTCATGTCATTTTGCTGTTTATTGGCTAGAGCGAAACACTATAGTAATGCTATTTTCACTTTGCACTTGCTTACATATACATATTAGGTTCCCTATCAAGGCCATTCAGAGAAAAATATAAAATCTTAACTGGCATTAGGTAACATTTGCAGAAACCAATTTTTCATTGGGAAGCTGTGAACACTGACACCGAATCTGGCTTAGAGAGTTAGATTCTGGGACTTAGGAGGTACTTTCCATCAATGCTTTGTACTAACACACCTTTTCAGAAAAAAAAAAAATAAATCTGGAGGATGAGTAAAGCTTCATTTCATTTTGACAGGAAAATGAACGAAGTTAGGGACTATCAGTGTCTTTAAATTACAGAACTCTTGGGAGAAAATGAGGGGAAAACTTATTCAAACATTTTTAAGGCCAAAATGGATTGTAGTTTACATTTTGATATAGTCTTTTTCATGATGATGTAGTGCCTGCTGCTGCACCAGTAAAGGCAGCCAGAAGTTCTCAATTGCCTCTGAGCATCGCAGCAACCCCCAAAATACGTGTTTGATAGTGATGATTTTTCAAGTGCTTGACAGTAGATCTTTCTTGAAGTATTGCTTGGCACTTCCATTCTTTCTTTTAATAAAGTAATTCCTTCAAAAATTGCTAATGGATTTGTCCATCTTAATTCATAGAGGGTTTAAATAGTCTCATTATCAGCTAAGACTGCTTTATTGCCTGAAAAAAACAAGAGTCTAAAGCACGAAACCTTAATGAAATAAATAGATTTTTCATTACAAAACACTTAAAACCTCAACATCTATTGCTATTTGCGGTCAATCATTGGATGGATAACAACTCTTTGGGGGTTTATATTCACTCTTCCATTTCCTGGTAAAACACCAGTTGTTCCTGAGTGTCCTAGATTTATTCCCTGCAGCCCATTAGTAGCTGCATTTATATTTCTTTATGAAGAT
Source organism: Todus mexicanus (assembly GCA_013389965.1). Taxonomy (NCBI): domain Eukaryota; kingdom Metazoa; phylum Chordata; class Aves; order Coraciiformes; family Todidae; genus Todus; species Todus mexicanus. Next base: position 12,695 of record WEIS01048748.1, read on the forward strand.
TTTCCTAATTAAGATGAACATTTTTCTCTATTAGGCAGATGGAACTCAATAGAAGAAGTCCATTTTTTATTACCATGCCAGTAAATGCTGTACAAAGCACCAGCACTTTTGTTAAGAGACCCAGCTTCTACTACATTACACTAATTACATAGTAAAGTGAAGTTATTTAAAAAATATCAATATTAGTTAATATTTTGTGATAAAACTGTGGCTGCATATAGAATAGTGTGGGCTCAGAGACCTATTGATTCTACGGTGGTTGCTGACTTTTGCCATGGAAGTATTTCTTTTTACCTAATGATTTAAGTCAAGAAATACATAATCAGGATCTACTTCATCTTCATGCATTTTCACATGTTCTTTGAATTAATCCAACATCTATTGCTTTTGATTTATCTCATCTTCTTCAAGTGCCACGGAACCTTGTTTCTGCCCCTGGCAAGACGTATGTTAAATCTTTATACAGTGTTTGGTATTGTCCTAATTACTCACACAATTTTCTATCCTGTCCTTCAAATATTCTGCAGCTTTTATGGTCATGAGAATGTTGCTGATATCTCTCAGGAACAACACTGGGATTGCACATATAGGTGAGATTCTGCTTTGACTTTTCTCGCATCCCATGAGCATACACCTTTAGAAAGGATGATGTCATTCTGTGATTTGTATGCTAGCAGTCCTGGTAGTGCTACAGATCACAGTGGTTCCAGTTTTGCTGTAGATGGTCAGGATATTTTATAGTTGTGAAGGTAAAAGTCTTGGAGGAAAAAATTAGCAGAGGCATAGATTTTGAATGAAACCTTTGGTGTTCACAGAAGCTTCCATAGTTCAGCATTTTTCAATTTTCAGATCACAGTGTTTAAAATATACCTTAATTTTTCCTAAAGGAGCTTAAAATTTTAAAGGAAAAGAACTAATTTTATAAAGATTAAGAAATTAATCTTTTTTTTTTTTTAACTCAACCTTGCTGCTGGCTGAAATAGCTGTATTTAAAAACAAAGAGAGAATACTGTTGAAGTCTATACTTATCACCAGTTGTCACACAACACTGCTTTTCTAGGAGATATTAAATAGATTAGAAAAAAAAATGCACTGTTGCTACTACTTTAGTATGATACCTGTTGGTTACTGATAACTGTGGGGTTTGTAATGGAAGCTAAAGTGCACTGAGCCATATTTACCATGTTTAGTAAAAGACAACATATTGCAATCAAACTACATGAGATGCACTGGGAGATGTGTTACAGAGTTCCTGCTCAAGTGAGGATAGCAATTTTAGGAGATAGGGCATAAAACACTGCAGTGATTTGTGGCTTCAGATAGAGAAGAGTTTCTGTACATCTGTTTACCCACTAGCAAGTAAAACTTACTAGAAAAGACTTTTATAAGAAAAGGTGTATGAGAACTAATTTCAAGTATTTCACCAAATAATGTCTAAAAAAGATTGTCTTCTCAAAGCTTGGATCAAGTAGGCAACACAGCAAAACAAGAACTGATTGAAAGTAGAAACAGTTTAGCCTGAACTGATGTTGGAGTATTTTACGTTCAAACGTGGAAAGATTAGTAAACTGATACTGCACTGATACTTAACTTGCTAAGAAATAAGCCTGTGTGAGACCTCATACACATAGGTGGGAGGAAAAGTGGATGAAAATGGTGAAATTTTGTGTCTCAGTGTTAACAAGTCGCTTGCTTATGCACATCTTCTGTATGTATTTTTACCCACATAAAAACAAACCAAATATTTATATTTTTGTTATCACATATCCCACATGAAGAGTTCACACTACAATTTCTGAACAGTGAAACTGTACTTATATGTATATATGTGTGTGTGCACATGGATTTATAGCATCCATCTTTTGAAAGTAACTCAGGATTCACAGCCACGGTTCTTGGAGAACTTGATGTGCTATTGGGATATGCTACAGGTTGCATTTAGAAAACAATCCCTGCCTACATCCTTTACAGATCCTGGGATACTCAAATTCTCTGAGCTTTTAACAGTGAGGCAGCTATGCATTTAAAGAGTAACATGAACAACAGCAGCATGTACAATTTTTCTCAGGCATTCACATCTTCAGCAGATTTTGGAAGCTGTAACATTTCTGAAAAACATAACTATAGCTGTGGGGATTTATTGTGAATGTTGAGAAGTGTCTTCAAATACTTTGTCTGATGTCTTGGATATTGATCAGCATGTAGCTTATTTTGAACGTAAAGGGGAATATTTTTTAAACAGATCTTCAAAGATTCAGCTATTTTATTTACAAGATTTTGTAGGAAATTCTTATTTGTAGTAGCATTCAGTACAGTTGGGACCACATACCAGAGACAGCACTCATCTCAGAACCTGAGCAACCCTATCCAGTACGTTAGTATTCAGTAAACATGTAACTGGAATAGAAGAAAAGGTTTCTAAATGCCCTTTTTTAAATTATTTTTTTTTCCAAATTTGCTGTTACTATCCTATCCTAATCTTTGAAGACTTCTTTTTCTTTAGTTTTAAAAGCCAGTCATCCCAGCAAGCATATCCTCTCTGCTATAGTCATACTTGATTACAGAAAGAAGGCATGAACTGTGTGTCTAATAACATTCTCCACATGACTTATTAAAACTTATCACAGAATCATAGAATGG
>WEIS01048753.1:0-10021 GCA_013389965.1 Todus mexicanus
TTTTTTTCTTTCAGTAAAGTAGGATTCAGGGCTAATATCTTAATCCTGAATTAGTAGTTCTTACACCTCTTGAAGAAGTTTTGTTCTATGGCTGACACAGTGGGAAACTAGAAAAACTTTGTGTGCAGACGTAAAATGTTTCACAAATAGCCACTTAGCCACAGACTTGGCATTAAGCAGTATTCCAAAGTCAGGTCTGGATCCTTGAATTACAATTAAAAAAAAAAAAAATCCTACCTACCTGGTAAATCTTAACATGATAGAAGTCATTAAGTTCCTCAGGAGTCATTAGTGTTCCACAAGTAGATGCTGAAAGGGATTCTTCAGTAATTATTTTTGCAGTGCTATCACTGGAACTTCACAGACACAAGACAAAAACACCTCTATAACATAATAGTTAAAACAAGCTGTAACATGTTCAAGTGCAATCTACACGGAAAAGACAAAAGGGTACGTCAAAACATTTCAATATAGTTCCCTAAAGTAACAATATAACTCAGTATGTCCCAGAGCATGTTTGCAACAATACATCTACCCAGAGAGCTCAGCCCACACTCTATCTCAAACTTTTCTTCACACACTCTGCATAAAAGCCTTGTCTTAATTCACAGAGCTTGCTCTCTTGCCTGCTGGGAATACTGAACCAACAGTCAGGACTGGGGCTCCTTGGTGTTCCACATCATGGAAGGTGAATGCAAAAAGTAGCCAGACTTGAATCCCGAGCAGGAATTTCCACTCATATTTGCTCATTTGAAAATCAGTTCTAAAAGCAAAACCTACCTAACTGAACAGTTCTGCCTCCTATCCTCTTTCCCTAACTGACCCAAACTCCAGCCTTTCATTTAAAAGGTTCACCAGAGCCTAGTGGATTGCCTCCCTCTTTACATCCACTGACAGTTACTTTTTCTCCATCCACTTAATTCGAGTTGTGCAGAATGTCTAGTCAGACATCCATTTATTGCAAGATAGGTAAAAGATACTAGAATTACAGACTGACACATAGCGGGTTATAATTGAAAGAGTCAATAGAGAATCTCACAATTAAATAAGGGAAATACTTAGGAAGAAGCAGAGTTTGACAATAGTCATTTTCATTAAAGCATCATATTTGAAGCAGTGGAAAAGACAGGGTCCTCTTCATGCTAGGAAATTCTGTCCTTTCTGCCAAGAGGGAAGTGGGGAATTGTACCTTTCCTATTCTGTAACCAAAATTCTGCAGTTGCCTCCACAGATCCATGCTGCTCTCAGGGCCTAGACAATTTTCAGAATCGTCCATGGGCACAGGATCAGGTCCAGCTCAATGGTTTCATTATCAGAATAGCAACACAACTCCCTGAGAGAACTGGAGTATGGTCTATGGCCAAAAGCACTCTGCTGGAGTTTACCTCAAATCTATGTAGCAGTGCCTGGGCTAAGTAACTAACCTTCAGGAAGGAGAATAGCAAGGACTCCATCCTGGAAAGCCTCCAGACGTCTCTCCTGTGACTGCTTTAGCCTCTGTGCTACCTTGGTACATCCTGTTATCTGGAGACAGGGTCTGCAGAAGAAGCCCTGAGAAACTGGGGGTTGCTGTGGCTATGTGTAACTCATCCTTTTATAACAGAGTATCCTCCAGCCCCTGGAAAGGCATTTTGCAGTTCTGCAGCTGCTTCCCCTGCCCAGCAGCACTGACTTTCTCCCTACCCATGGAGGAAGAGCAAGCACTATGGCTCAGATCCTTTGAAGGGGCCTCAGTCTTGTAGAGAGGTGAGAGGAAAGCCAGGTCTATGGTACCTGCTGAAGTGGACTTCCTCCAGCTGTTCCACATATGAGAGAGAAACAATCAGAACTGCAAATGACCCTCTGTATAATTTTGATTCAATAGCCAAGAGACAGTTGATGGGACTTTCTGAACACATAAAATGAGGAAGCAGCAGCTCCAGGTACCTGTGCACCTATAGACTATAATGAGTCTTTGCCCTCTCTGCAAAGAGACAGGAGCATTTGATAGGCCAAATGAAAGTCTCTGACCATAAACAAACCCAACACCTAGCTTGAGTTTGGAATAAAGTGCAGAGCTTCGGTCAGAAGACCCTGGTCTCTCAGGTCTTACATTAAAGGCATATTTTAAAGAGATTTTTTGCTCCTAGCAGTCAGGCATGTACACATACAGCAACATCAGAACAGAGCTGACTCTCACAAATTAATAACAGGTTTAAAACCCTGCAGTTTCTCCTGACGGGAGTGTAGCACTCTCTAATGGGTTCAGCTGCTGTCGGGGGAAAATATCTACTGGGTTTTAGTCATTTAAGTTTCAGCAAAGGGTGTTTTTCACTTTAGTGTCTTTAACAGTCTCTATACTAAGTGCCACAGCTTGTCTTAAACCTGCTGTTTACTGAAGTGAAAAGATTTCCAGGTATGAGGAAATTAAGCAGTGTTATCTGTAATAGATCAAAAAAATAATAATGCTTGTGATAGGATATGATTTTTTATTGTTCACACATTTAAATCTATATATTGTCTAGTATTGTTTCACCATTGTCTCATCATCAAGATTAACATTAAGTCAAACAATGAATTATTCATGAGGTGTGAATAAATGGAATTAGCCTTTCTAGCGTTCACTCCGTAAATCGCATCTTCTGGATAAATGCTTTTTTTATTTTTTATTTTTTTTTCCCCATGTCTGAACACTAGAAATAATGACCTGGCTTGCAGCCTTGCTAGATTAGCTCTTGTTAGGGTGATATTTTTAGATGAACATAGGTCTCATCAACCAAGAGGTGTCAGGTCTGCTATCATTCCTGTCAGCTTCCTAACTTCCAACAGTTTCCCTCTCCATCCCTAAACTCTACCTTCACCCCTAGTAGCCATGGTACCTGGAGCTCAGATGATTTGTTGAGCTTGACTCATTATCCGCTGTGTTGTAACAGCAGTTAGGAACTGAATGACATTCAATTAAAATGATATTAGCAGCTCAGGAGTGATTTTGTTTAATTTACTCCTACTCAGATGTAAAAACATTAGTGACTTTTTTAATTGGACCTCATAATGTCTAACTCCTACTCAAATGCAATGAAATTAAAGACTTTGGTGGCTAAATACCGCTTAATTTACTCCTACCCATCTATAATGACATTAAAGATGCTTTAGGGTAGATATTGTTTCCAATCATTTATATTCAAAAGAAATCTGAGCTTATAGGTACTATTATTGAGCATATAATAAAATCATACAAGAAATGTATCTATACGGTAGGGGATAGTTGGCTACAAGTAATATTAAAAAGCAATCATTCATTTTTAATGCAAGGATATTAAAAAGTAACATTAAACACAAGAATTTGTGAAGTTTTCTCTTCTTCGCAGCCCCTTCGAGGACACAATCCTTTCCTTTTTTAATTCAGTGTGTGGTTTTACACTATACATTTTTATTAAACCGCACACGGTTTTAAAATCCTTTTTAAGCAGTATTTATGTGATAAATCCAAGGCTGACTTGTGTCACTATAGGGATAGACAGCGAAGCAGACTTTTCAACAAAAGGAGTCACTTTGTGTTTTGTAACTGTCTGCAATCCACCTTAATGGATTCTTCACAAGTTCAGACATTTCAGAGAAGTACGTTTTTCTCTCACACATTTACACTCCATCACCTCCTTTTAAACGTGGCTTGTCCTGTACTGAGTTGGTGCTGTTTGCTTCTGTAACTGCTCCATGTTTTATAACATTGATAAGGCTGGACCATCACATGTCTCTTTTACTCACACAAAAACTCCACTTATTTGCCCTTTGGCATATTCCTCTTCTCCCTTTCCCAGCTTTAAAAAGCAAAATCAGTACTAAAAGTCCTTTCCTTCACTTAGATAAGCTTCTAATTATTAAAATGAAAAGCATTTACAGCATTTCACTTATGCTTGTATTATGAAGACAAGCTGCGCAGAGGAGAGATTTGCTTTTGAGATGGCAGGAGGAGACTTCTCCTTTAATCTTGTGCTCTCATCAAGCATGGGGCCACGGAGATGTTCAAATTGAAAGGCCTGAACCATTGCCGAGGGAGAGAGGAGATATTTCGCATCTTCCCTCTTGGTGACACACAGCCTTGTCCTGCTGATTGGTGGGTGGTTCACTGACTGTCTTTCGCCCTGCTCTTCAAGTAATGGTGCCTTATAATGCCTTACATTCCAAACCAAATGTAGTCCCTTGAACTCTTGAACAGCAAAGCCTGTCAGAAATCATGATCCCTGAATAATTTTCTGATTCAGAAGCACAAGCTAATGAATTACTTTTCGATTTCTTGTTCTGCAAACTAGTTTTAAATAATTTCTTAGTTTGTAGTAGTTATTTTATAATAATCCTAAGGTTCCATTGTAAAAAATCCTTTTAATCCTGGAAGATATTTAGATACAATTTTGTAATTCATTCCACTTAAATCTGGAACTTGGACAGGGGAGGATTCAGAATAATTTTTCCCTGGGCAAAGGGTGAAGCAGTGTAGGTTTGAAACACGAAAGAGCTTCAACACTGTTTTGGAGTAATCAGAGCAACATTAATAACTACATAAGCACTTAAAGCTAAGCACCAGCTAATGCAGACCCCTCATGTGTTTTCTGCTCAGACCTTCAGCAGGTCATTTGTCAGGTCACACAATGAAAGGGACCGCTCTGCTCAGCTGGAGATGGGAATTGTATTCCCTCACGCAATTCCTTTGGGTACAGTGCCCAGCTGAACAGTACTCTGGCCTCAGCCATAGCATCACACCACGCTGGCCCTCCTGCTCCATAGCCTCAGCTGCAAGACGGGATCGCTCTAGGAATTTATGCACTAGGAACTACAGACCTTCAGATGGTGAGTTCATTGTGATGCCTCGGGCTCAGAGCATGAGGTCCAGTGAGGCTGGCACAGGTATTTGTCAGAGCAAAGCCAGAGCCTTCAGTAATTTCGATCTTAGTTTATATGGTATGCAAGCATGGTGTCATGACAAAATGTTTCAGCAAGAACTGGAAGAACCTCTCCAGGAGCCCTCTGGTGCTCTTCCTCACGTCTCAATCCAGAAACTGTCAAGCCCCCACAACAAAATACTGAATTTGTGCCTTGACCTGCCACAGATGTATGTGGGGCTGGACAGGGTCTACCACCATCCAGTGGCAGTCCTACTGCCAACAGGTACCATGCAAGGGAAAGGAAGCGTAGTTACAATATGGTGAGTAAATTGAACATTGATGGATAGTGTCTGCAATAGGGAACACCAATAAAACACTATAGGAAAGAATGTGGATATTAAAGACAGTGATTAACTGATCAAATCATGACATTCCAGGATCATCAAAGTCTGAAATTTATGCAAAAAATATACAAGGACCTCTCATTGGCTTCCACATCTCAGACATTAACAGAATATTAACAGAACACAGTTCTAAATATCTTGCACATACAGTGAAAATGTCTCAGCATCATCAATTCAGGTGTGAAATGACAAATTTCAAGACACATAAGCCAACTACTTGTTCATCTGCACAGGAAGCCTCTCAGGGGCAGCAAAGTAAAGCACAAAGACTCAGATTTAATCGTAGTTTTTTTGTGCATTCCTCCTGAAGCCAGAAGCATTTTTGAAGTCAAGGACGCTACGAGCAGGACAAAGTCTTTCAGTGGCTTGAGATGTAAATGCCTACACTGTGCAGAGATGCTTTATATTAACCAGACATTTTATATTAACAAAGAGCAAGTGAGAACATACATCTTCAGCAGGAAAAAAAGAAAAGAACAATCTGTATAATCACCCTTTTCAAAGATGGTCAAATTTCAAATACTAGTTAATCTTCGTCTAGTTCTGCTGATCCAGTAACATGGGCTACAAGGAGATCACATCTCATGAAGTGCAGCCCTTGCCAACCACAGGAAAGGGTTTTGCAGAATGGGCTAAAGAACATCAAATCCTTGTCACCACGCTGCTGATGGGGCAATCCCTTTTAATCTTGATAATGTGACCGCAACACACTTACAAGGTGCCCTAATTCTCATTATGGGTTCTTGACCCATTATATGGAGCACTCAAACAGCCTATATCCTATACCCTCTCCTATCTAAACTCGCTTTACAAAGCTATTATTTAATACATGTACTAACAAACCTCATGTTGATATATTTTTCTAGTTTTCTGGAAAAAAAGAGAAAGATTTCTTTGTTTTCTATCTCTGACATCTCAACTGAATGAAATGTTTCTGTTGCAACTAGTTCTGAATTGCTTCAGGAAAGAGGAAGAAACTCTGCAATTTCCATGGTGGAAATTTTAATAAACAGCACCCTCAAGAGGATTAGAACTCACTTCCTTCACTGTTTGTTTAAAAAAATAAAAAAGAAAAAGAAAAAAAAAAAAAACAGTTGCTAGGCTACCACTTTTGAACACAGCAGAATCATTTCCAAGGGTTATTTAAGGTGTTTAACTACAGAACAGATACAGTGCAGGAACACATGCGTGCACTAATATCCCCAATGACAAGTGCTGCTGTGGTGGCCCTGAGACATCTCTGTGGTTTAGTATGACACTGAGGCTTGCCAAGATCTGCTTGATCAGTCCCCTTTATAGGATGGTGATTTTGGAAAGTGATGAGGGCACAGACTGCTTTGGGGCTCCCTGTTGCTCTGCACAGTTGGGAAAGTCCTTGTGAGAAAAGCTAATGCAAAGGGAAGTCTCATGTTTTCTTCTGAGGGTGCTGAGTCTCATGGCCATCCTGGTTTGTGGGCTGAAGGCATGGGAGCACGCCTGGACTGCTTCCTTATGCTACACCAGGATGAAACCCTGACATAGACTGTGAACATTTGGGAAGGAACCACAGCAGCTATGCTCCACACAGGGAAATGCGAGGACTGGCTGGAACTAAGGACACACTGCCAGCGCCCTTCTACCCCAGGAAAGGCAGGAGGTCATTAGCTGGAGGCAGCTGCCAGAAAGATCATAGCCTTTAAGTCACAGGCTGAACCAAGTTATCTTCAGAGTCTTGAATGAGAGCAACTCGTGTGATACGTCTGGATTTAGCAGTGAAGAGATCTAAAAAATCGTGTCTCAGAACAGAAACTGGATGTGCTGAGGAACAGCTGCAATTTGCGCAGCACCACAGAAGTCACTCTGGAGCTTCATTCTACCATATGATGGAGTGTGTATATTTTCTTTGCAGAAGTAACACCATCCAGATGTAGCTTCCCACTTCCACTCATTCTTTCCAACTGAACATATATCATATAAATACCACTAAAACTGATTTGCTGGATTGTTAGCGATAGTTTCACTGAAAGGGAAGATTTCCAAGAATACCAGAACACTCAATGTTAAATAGCAGTAATTTACAGAGTAAGTAAATTTGATTCTGATTTGGATGTTTCTTCTCCCCAATGTGCTGGCAATGCTCAGGTACAGGAAATTAGATCTTTGATAACGGGTTTCAAAAAGAATCTTACAAAAATGAAACAAAATCTTGAGAATGAAAAGCCAAATACTTCAGAATAGTTGTTTTACACTTAATTTAGTGAATTGATTTTCAAAAGATATATGCTTTGTTCTCACTCTGCTGCAAAATTGCACTTGAGTTCATTGCATTGGCAAATGCTGTTATTTAGCCTCTTTGTTTTAATTATGAGCACTTTTTCTATGCTTACCAATTTTAAGGAGAACTTTTGTGGATCTAAAAGATATCCTTACCATTTAAAAAGCCACTGTGATCTCAGGAAGCCTGAGCAAAGATAGCCTTCTGAAGAGTAGCCAGATTCATGGCTAATGTTGTTTCAGAAGAGCGTGAATTCCTTAAGATGAAGAACCCAGCCAGATACAGATGTGACTGCGACTGCCAGAGAGCACATTTAATCCAGCTGTCAAAAAGAAGCTTCTTTGTCAAATCAGACCTGACAATTCAGAACTGTTTTCACAGTTACACTTTGGTATGAAGAACTATTCTTGAATCACTTTTAACAAGCATTTTCATTATTTATTATTTTTTTAAATTTAGATGCTTTTACTAAAGCTAGAAATGAGATGACGTATGTGCTGAAAAAAACTCAGGTAGAAATAACTCCTATCTAATCATTATTGCCTGGAACAACAATAAACAGTTGCTTATCTGTAATCGTGCTACTTGGCTGTAGCATTAACTTCGATTATCAAAACTTTCAAGACTCACATTAATGTAAGCTCCACAAATTCTCTGCTGTGCATGCATGGATGGCTCTGGTCCCATTGTTCTGAGATAATTCATTTCCTCCCTTTCTCCAAAGTTTTATCGCCCTTTCTTAGCATGTCTGGCCAATTCTCTGACATGAAAGCCTTCCTAAAACATACCGATTGCTTACTTTACTTGCCAGGTACTGCAATTTTGGTTCATTATTTTAAAATCCATATATATACATCTCTTTATATATAGGCTCCACTTGAACAAGAGAGGCTAATACATAGCAATTACCTCCATCTTCTAATTGCTTTTCTAATTTTATAAGAGTTAAAACTGAGCAGGAGATTTTTGCATAACTGTTAATTAAGGTTTCTTCTTTCCTCTTCCAGAGTAGTATAATATTCTGGGGTAGAAATCCAGCTTAGCCTACATTTCACACTCAGCCATATTCCTTTTTATGCCGTAGATAACAAAGGTGTTCATGAATCAGCTGAAAATCTCAATTCATAGTTGGATGACACTTTTTTTTTCAACTAACAACAATCCTCAGTTACAAATGCCAAACAGGAAGAGCACATCTGTGAAAAACAAGCCTCTTAAACTGAACGAATGAATAACAATGATGTGTGGGTTGTGCTTTCTCTGCAGCAAACTCTGGGAAGACCTTTCTGTGAACAGCTATCTGATAACAATTGAAGACTCTTTGGTGTTCCTGCTTGCCTCCCACAGCCCTTTGTATCAGCAGCTCAGCAGAGAGAGTCTGACAGCAAGATTCCTTTGTCATTTGAAATTTCAGGTACTGTAACTCAGCTCAGTGCTGCACAAAGGGACCTCTACTGAGTGGCTGGGTACAGAAGAGACGGGAATTTCTCAATGGTTGGTTCTCAGTGTGCGGCACTGGTTGTTATCTAGGAGTTATCCCAACCAAATCACACTTTGCTAAGTACCCTTTCATCACCTTGGACTCCCCGATTTACACACAGCAGCACCCTCATTCCCAGATAAACAACGTAAAGCCCTACGGCACCTATCTAAAGCCCTACCTGGGTTGTACACAAGAATCTATGCTACATGCTGTTCCTCTTCCAGTTAGTTGCAAGGTGAGAAGCACAAACCAGCACTAAGTTCTCAAATACCGTGCTGAAAACCATTACACACAAGCCTATAAAAATGGAAGGAAACAGAACAGAATAAAGTTCACCTTCAAATCTAAAGCTTAGTGTAAGAGGCATATCCCTATCATTCTCATAGGTCCACCAGAGAGGCACTGGATCCGAATATGAAAATGTGAAAGTATGAATATGAGCTGATCATTCTCAACCTGTGAGCTGCAGTTTGCCATGAACAGTTCCACCCTCCCCTTTTCTGCATCCATAATATTAAGGAATAACTAAAAGTATGTGCAACATCATATCAGAGACTGCTGCAGAGAGAAAGGACAGGAACATTAGCACTGGCAAATTCACATTGCTCATTTTCATCAAGCCCTGCACGAATATTTACATAATCCAGCAACATAAAAAAAAAGGTACTGGCAGAGTTGATCCCTGAAAGAAATCCCCACTGGCTGCTAAAGGCAGACCTCTGTAGCCTGGAAGAGCAGACTGAAGCCATGCAAAGGTTTTTACATCAAGACGAGGGCCACACAAACACTTTTAATTTTGCAGAAAGTTCCCTTCCATCTCAGCAGAAGGCAAGTTCTCAAACACTTCAATGACAGGAGAAACAGGCTCTTATCTGCTCACTTTCCTTCTTGCCAAAACAGTCTACAATCTTCCACGTACATGAGACCATTTTCTCCCAACCACTTAAAATCCCAGTCACTGAGAATCAGTCAGACAACAGTTAATTTATTTGGGCTCCTTCTACCTCATCGACATGCTAGA
>WEIS01048788.1:4234-21573 GCA_013389965.1 Todus mexicanus
CGCCCACAGCCCGGCCTCGGGCACAGCCCGGGCAGCGCCAGAGGGGGCACCGGGGCGTCCCCCCTTGGCAGCCCCCGCCGCTGCCCCCAGCGCCGGGAGCACCCCCTGAGACACCCCCCGAGACACCCCCGGCTGCGGGGACACCTCCTCCCTCCCTCCCTCCCGCAGCTCCCGCGGGGCTCGCCAGGCCTGCCCGGCCCCCTGGCCTCGATTCACCAAAACCTCTCGGCAGGTGCTTCAGGAGGACGCGGTAGATCCCCCTCGGCCGGTGGGGATTTAATTTAGCTCTTTTCTTGTTGTCAGTTTGTTTTGTTTTTCTTTATTTGTAATGACTCCTGAGATGGGACGGAAGGCGCGGCGCGACTTAGCATTCGTTTCAGGTAAAACCCCATGCTGTAGTGAGCGTCCACTGTCCGATTGCGTGTTCTGGCTTTGTACTTGATGCGATGTAACTGCAGCCATATGAGTGTGCTGCGCGCCTGGTAGAACTGCAAGAAAGCCCAGCTTGTGCCCCCGAAGTCCGCTCGGGTTCTTGTAACTGCGGCTGGACTTGCAGCGAGGCGTTGAGGATGCGTTGGCACTCTCGCCGTGCCGTGGTATTGATGGGTTGATGAAGGAACAAAGACCTTTCATCTCCCGTGCTCACCAAAGTGGCTCTTTTCTCATGCTTGGATTGACATCTTCTGGCTATCATTTCTTTTTTATATTGTTATGCTTGGTTACCACTCACTCCTTTGAGAGTCTAGAATAAAATTCAGCAAAACATCAGGGGGGCAGGAGGGAGAGAGAAGAAGGCGCAGCAGCTGGTAGTATTCTGAAAATTAGAGTAACCCTCAGTTTAAATCTTTTTTAGTATTGATGACTGAACTGATTTACTTTCTGTTGGGGCACTGAGACTGCCCAAGTCCTAGGCTGTGTTACGGGTAAGTTTGGTCCCTTGGGCTGAGCAGTTGCTTGTCATACCAGAGGGTGTTCAGCAACATTGAGTGGAGGACATTAATTCACAGAGGTCATTATTTCACATCTCTTCATTTTAGTCCAGTGGAGTAGCATGCTATTTCTCACTGCAAACAGAGGAACAGCCACATAGAGGCAAAAAAAAAAGTTGCAGAAGCAATTTTGATCTCATGCAAGTTCAACATATTTCACAGTAGCTACGGAAAAAACTACAGGAGAGCAACACCAGGCTCAAGTGTAAAATAATGAGTCCCTTCTTCCCACCTCGCTGAGCTTGGCAAACTTTACCAGGCCAGTGGAAAACAAGCAAACAAATAGCAATAGAAAAACCCATATAAATCAGGCTAACGGGAAAATAAGGCTGCATCTTATTCTTTCTGGCAATAATCAAGGCTGATGAAGGCCCCCTGTCTCCTTTTTGAAATAGCTAGCCCAGGGTTGCGATGCCTGTGAAGAAGCATTTGCTCAGCGAGGGAACAGCTGTCAGCTGCACGCTGGTTTTTCTTCCCTGGAAACAGGGTCTAGCGCACTGCAATACAGGCGATGCTTCACAGTTGTAGTAAACACTTTGGGTATTTATCATGTATTGTTTGTACCTACACGACACCTATCGTTTTAAATCCGACAGCTTAGATAACTGGCTGTGATTACAGTGGAGCTGCTCAGATTTTCTAAGGTGAAGATATGGCTAAGAGGCTGACCCTACTACTTGTGCCTCACTCCTAGTAAATCCATTACAACTAAAATTCAATTACTACAGACACATTTTTTTCCTCACTAGAACCTCTCGTGCTTGCCTGCAGGTTGTCCCCATCACAAAAATACATTGCTTATGGGAAGCAATGTTGTGCTGAGGCTGATGGAGTGCTAATAAGTACCTTTCATATCCAGCAGACAGAAAGGTCCACACTACAACTAACAGCACTGGCCAGCAGTTCTGCAGGGAAGACCTTTATGTGATCAATTAATTAACATTACTATCCAAAAAAGCACTAGCAGGAATCCAAACTGCAGTTGCTTGAGCAGCCTTACTCCTTGAACACCTAAACTTTCTGAATGCCATATTTCGCAGCTTGGACATGCTGGTAACACCTCTCTTAGATGGGACATAACACATGCCATGTGTAAACGGTGGATGGGAAGGCATCACGGTACTTCTGCAGCTGCAGTCCTCTTGCTTTTGGTGAATTACAGATATATTCCATGTTCACCACTTCTTGCACCGTTGCCTCCCGCCTCAGGGGAAGCCAGCAGTCAAACAATTAATTGCCCTAGCTCGGGCAATTCTCTGGTGCTAGCAGCCAGTCTAGCACTGTCTTCACAGGGCTGGAGACCAGGATTATCCCCAGCTGTCCCTTGAGGCCCCATCCTGCTTTCCCTCATGGCTCCGTTTGTGACTCAAAGTACACCTTTCCCCTGGAGGCTCATGCTTTTTCGGGACACTTGGACTAGAAATTAAAGCTTCAGGAACAAGTCATAGTTTACATACAGTCACTCAGAAAAAAATACTGTCTCAGCATCCCTAATTGCATTATTCAGGAGTGGCTGCAGCTCCCAAACTGGTGTGGAGAAAAAGTAAAACCTCCCTAGTCACATAGGAGCATGGCCTGACTACTGAAGAGAGGAGTGGGGAAAGGCCAGTGATGCTGGCAGACCTTTAGGCTACAGAAACCCCTCATATAGCATCCTTTGGGACCACTCTTCCTTTGGGACCACTCATGTCAAAGAGTTTTCCCCCCACTGCTGTGGCCAGTTAGGCTGGATTCTGCCTGAGCCAGCTGCTTTTCCGCTTCTGTGCATGATCTAGCAGTTTTCCTCAGTTTGATAGTCCTCTTGTAAGAGGCTTGACGTTCTTCTTCACCTCTTTTTTAAGTTATTGCTGTTCCCAGTTCACCCCAAAGAGTCGAAGATGGTTAAATTCATATTGCCCTGCTTTCCCCCAGCTACTTCCTCCGCATATCCCTGCCTCGAGAACAGCTCCTTAAAGTTTAGTGCTCCTGGTTATTTCCATCAAATCAATGTCTACTGAAAAATCAATATGTACCCATCCACCAGTGCTGACTAACCAAGTGGCTCCTGAGACAGCAGTTTTCCTACAACAACTCTGCAATAACCTGAACTAGAATCTGTAATTCATACTCCGTTTTCTCAAACCCTTGCCACAACCTTGCTCAACGTGGTGAATGTAGCCGCTCTACCAGTAATTTATCTTGGGCTTTCCATTATCAAACAACACTACAAATCGTAGAAATCAAGAAATCACCCTGATTTTGTTAGCAGTCATTCATCTCATGCTCCACTTAACTACTCCACAGAATCATGCTTGCTGTGTTAGTTACTTAGACTAAGACATGGGAGGAAACATGGTAGGAATTTGTTGCACGTGGAGCTTTTTCACAGTGTACAAGACTGATTGATGAAGAATACAACGTCAGATGCCAATTCATTCAGAGTATCTCATACAAGACAAGTAAAAACTAAGTGATGGCCTTAGAAAAACCAAAACACTCTGGAGGGAAAGGATGTGTGCTGTTTCTGAAAGCTACCAAACAAAGAGCTGAGCGAGCTTTTTTGGAGGCACAGTACTGCTGAGAGTCTTCTGGAGAAAGGCAAGAAAATACAAACTGTAAATATGTTACCATCCAAAGAAAAACTGTATTAGATTATTCGATCATCTTTTGCTCAGCACC
Source organism: Todus mexicanus (assembly GCA_013389965.1). Lineage (NCBI taxonomy): Eukaryota > Metazoa > Chordata > Aves > Coraciiformes > Todidae > Todus > Todus mexicanus. The sequence continues at coordinate 7,882 of WEIS01048788.1, forward strand.
GGTAAATCTTTCTGCTGCTGCTGCTGAGTTATGTATCTGGTCCTGCTCCAAGGGCAGTCGTGCCTCTGCAGCCAATACTGCTCGCAACAGCACTCCTTCTTTCCCTAAAATTAATCTAACGTAGGAAGAAAGCAACATCTCTGAGCTCTTTCCTGCAAGCATAAGCTACACCGATCTAGCAGTCTTAGACACTAAATCAGCAGGCTTTTGGCTTCAATAAGCACTGTGGACCCTTCCCAAGGTATATTAGAGCTCTTTTTTGTCTGTGTTGGTTTGCATCGGGCAGTTTATGTCTTTCCTCACAAGTCTGCTTTTTTTTTTTNTAAAACCAATATGGGACATTTACCGAAGTCTCCAACACAAACAGTCAGCATTTGCAAACAAAAAGGTATCTGCACTCTTATCTCACACTGACCTGAAGCATCCCTTGGTTTTTCCACAGTCATCCACTCTGATTTTTGCAAATGGATCCACAGGAGGAGCAGTAGGGAAAGGGTACCCTGTATAATCAGAACAAACCATTACTAAATAAAATGCAAGGAATAAAAAGCAACAGTACTAAAGAGAAAGGGTTCCAATAGTATTTACTTTGTCTGCTAATAACTGAGCTGCTCAGATGGGGGACTGCTTTGTCACACACACAATGCCTTGCTCAGGTGCTCCTGGGTCCAGGTACCAAAGTAACACTCATAACTGAAAAAAAATCTCTTAGGTTTCCTGCATTCATCAAGAAGGGAGAAGGATGTTAGAGCATGCCTTTACTACACTGAGGGCAAAAGTTAGCTTAAGGTAGCATGAACACAGAGTAGTGCAGTCAATCAACAATTAGGGATCTCCACTCAGGTACCTTTTTGTGCATTCTTAGTCCCCACAAGAAATCCATGAGGGAACTAAATCTGATTCTTTAGCCATAAATGACAGTACTAAGTATAAATGCAGGGCACCAGATTCAGAGCTGTAGGAATGGATATCTTATAGGTAGGAAAGGACTTGCATCAAGGTGTAAAATAAAACGTGCATCATAATGAAAAGTAAGAGAGTATCAAACCAGGGAACTGCCTGCTGTCATGACCTGCAACTTGTGAAGGAAGACCCAGAAGAACTAGACGATGAGAGTTACAATGCCGAGCAATCCCCTGTGTGCTGTACAATTGCACACCAAAGAGAAAGTGCAAACACTTGCCAACAGACTTTTTGCATCTTAGCTTGGAGAAGTTCAATGCATGAAAACAGATATTTTAATATGTTATTTTTTTTCTTAGCCAGCTGAAAAACAAAGTGCTAGTTGTGAAACTTTGCAAGTCCTCTGAAAGCGCTTCGGTGACTAGGAAAGAGATGCTGCAGTTAAGTGACAGCACCTGCAAACCAACCTTCAACCTACACAACTTTTGGCATTTGGGAGCCCTGATTCGCTTTCCTAGATTTCTGTCAAAGCCAACGGAGAGAGACAGCACGATGCAGACCGCGAATCTCAGCCTCCATTAACTGCATCAGAAGCCTGGGTAAATTACCCAGAAAAAACGTCTTAAGTTGGGAAAATTTCACAGCAGCCTGTGGTGGAGCATCACTGAGAGAGAGCCTGGCCACAGGACACCCTAGACACCATCTTCTCACTTTTTCCTTTTTTATCCAAATGCATCAAACAACCGGTTCTCAAAGCAGGAAACATTCTGCCGTTTGTCAATTCAAATGAAACCACCCTGAAATCCACGGCTAGTGCGTTTCTCACCACCTGGAACATGACAAGGCATTGGAAAAAAAAAACCAAACCAACAAAAACAACAAAACACAAACCCCCCCCGGGTCTCCTTTTAAATCAGCAGCCCAGAAACCTCTGGCCGAGGGGCTCTGGTCCTCGGCCACACCGAGCTGCCCGGGCCCGGGGCTGCCTCCCCTGCCCGGCCCGGCCGCCGGGCAGGGACGCGCGGCTCCCCCTCTTTGCTGCCCCAGCGTGAGCGCAGCGCTGGGAGGTACATCCACCCGGAAAGCCAGGTCTGCCAGATGGCGGCACAATGTGCACCGGGAGGTTTTGGAGCAAAACTTTGCACATTTTTTAAATAGTCCTTGTTACAAAGAGGTTATTTATAGTGTTATTCTAATAAGGAGCCAAAACAGAGCAGCCTTTTATTAGAACTTGCAATAGAGGGCATTGCTTTGAGGCCTCCCCGTGCACAAATACCATTTACTTATTGGGCCTGGAGAGATGAAAAATTCAGCTCGTATTAGCAAAAAGCTCATTTCGGTGGGATTGTTTTAAAAGTTTAAGCAGCGCTGGCACAATTCAATTAATTCCGCATGTGACAGTGTCATTTCATCCTAATTAGTTAAGAACTCACAAAAGAGATGAAAAAAAGAAAAAGAGAGGAAATCTTGTTCCCTCATGAGACCCCATCTGAAGAGTTACAATGAAAGTTTGCTCTGTCGGAAACCAGTCGTTTAAAAAAGCCTTTCCCCAGCCCAAGCCCAGACACCTCCGAGTCGAAATGACACTAATGCTGCTAAAAGTAAACGCCCTTGTCCTCCCGGTGGCCGCCAGCGGGCAGGGGATGGCTTCAGGGGAGCTCCTTGCGGCTCGCTGCTGGGCAGGGAGCAGCTCTCCGCGCGTCCCAGCCGAGCTCTGTCCCGCCTGGGCCCGGGAGGAGCTGCCGGAGGGCGGACGCTCAGGGCAGAGCGAGCTCCGCCATGTGGGGAGTTTCCCCTAGGCAAGGGCAGCCCCGGGAGCCCGGCCGCGCTCGCCCGGCTGCGGCGCTTCGGGCAGTGGCGGCGGCGCGCCGCGGGGGGGCAGCGCGACCTCAGCGGTGCGGAGAGCTCCCCGCTATAGCGCGCACCGCGGCACAGCGCGCGCCCCGCTGTGAGACGCTTTGCCATGCAGAGCGCTCCCCGGTACAGCGCGCTGCCTGGTGCAGAGCGCACCTCGCTACGGCGCTCTCCCCAATGCAGAGCGCTCCCCGCTGTGACACAGTCCCTGATGCAGAGCCCTCCCCACTACAGCGCGCGCCCCACCTCAGTGCGCTCCCGGCTACAGCGCGCTCCCCACTATGTCACTCTCCCCAATACAGAGCTCTCCCCAATACAGCGCACTCCCCGGTACAGCGCGCACCTCGCTACGACGCTCTCCCCGATGCAGAGCGCTCCCCTCCCCAATGCAGAGTGCTCCCCGATGCAGCGCGCTCCCCGCTGTGACACAGTCCCTGATGCAGAGCGCTCCCCACAATGTCACTCTCCCCGGTACAGCGCGCTCCCTGGTACAGAGCGCACCTCACTACAACACTCTCCCCAATGCAGAGCACTCCCCACTACAGCGCACTCCCCGCTATGTCGCTCTCCCCGATGCAGAGCGCTCCCCACTACAGTGCACTCCCCGGTACAGCACGCTCCCTGGTACAGCGCACTCCCCGCTATGTCACTCTCCGGTGCAGAGCGCTCCCCACTACAGCGCGCTCCTCGCTACAGCGCGCTCCCCGCTATGTCACTCTCCGGTGCAGAGCGCTCCCCGCTACAGCGCGCTCAGCGCAACATGCCCACCCGCCAAGGCGACAACACGAGGATCGGGTCCCTGCGCTGTCCCTGGGACTCACGCTGATCCTGAGGCCCAAAAGATGATAGAATCATAGGATCTTTGAGGTTGGAAAAGACCCTTGGGACCATCGAGCCAAATCATTAACCCTATTCTGCAAAGTTCATCCCTAAACCATCTCCCCGACCACCACGTCTAAAGGCCTTTTAAACACGTCCAGTGATGGGCCCCTATAGTGAGCTTGGGGAACAGGGGCAGCCGATGGAGCCATCCCTGCTTCTCCTGCACTGAATACACATAAAGCCACTCGTGAGAGCCATCAGCAGTGAGAGGAAGGGACTGAGCAAGGCGAGCAAATGGCTGGAGAACATTTGTGGGACAGCAAACCTCACGCTTTTCTGTATTTAAGCTGCAGTGAGGTAAATGCTTCTCGGGCAGCAGGGTGAGTTACAGAGCACTGAAGGGAAATTACAGCGCAAATCCTGGCTTTTGTGTGTCGTTATCTAAAGGCACATCCATATTCATTATCTGCGCTCAACTGGATGACAAAGAGAGTCGGGTGCACAAGTGGCTTCCCTGATTTTAATAACTGGTTCTCTTGTTCATATTCAGTGAAACTCACAACCATTGAAATTCAGTTACGCAGGTACACAAATGGAGAAGGGTTAAGCCTCACTGCAGGCTTGGTGAACAGCTACAAGGTGCGTAAGAGTCTTTGAACCCGGGATGCAGGGATGAACTAAGAATAAATCAGAAATAGTGTGGCCAGCAGGACTAGGGAAGTGATTGTCCCCCTGTACTTGGCACTGGTGAGGCCACACCTCGAATACTGGGTTCAGTTCTGGGCCCCTGGCTACAAGAAGGACATTGAGGTTCTGGAGTGTGTCCACAGGAGAGCAAGGAGGCTGGCGAAGGGCCTAGAGAACAAGTCTTACGAGGAGCAGCTGAGGAGCTGTGCTTGTTTAGCCTGGAGAAAAAAGAGGCTGAGGGAAGACCTTATTGCTCTCCACAACTACCTGAAAGGAGGTTGTAGAGAGGTGGGGGTCAGTCTCCAAGTAACAAACGATAGGACAAGACAAAGTGGCCTCAGGTTGCACCAGGGGAGGGATAGGTTGGATAATAGGAAATATTTCTTCACAGAAAGGGCTGTAAAAGCTCTAGAACAGGCTACCCAGAGAAGTGGTGGAGTTACCATCCCTGGAGGTATTTAAAAGACACATAGATGTGATGTTGAGAAATATGGCTTAGTGTTGGACTTGTCAGTGCTGAGTTAGTGGTTGGACTTGGTGATCTTAAAGGTCTCTTCCAACCTAAACTATTCTATGAAACAGTTCATGCTGATGTAGAAAAGATCATATACATCTACTAATGGTGTAACAGCAAGCAACTTTGCAGAGCTTGGGTATCTTGTTTTGAAATGCTTGCAAACTAAGTTATAAAAGAGAATTTTAAAATATTTTAATTTACTTAAGTTGTTACTAACAATTCAATTAGTGAAGTTAGGTTTACTTCTCCCAATGCCAATGAAGTCAAAGTTCAACATGGTATATTTATCCAAAGATGATAGAACATAAAAATATTTTATAAAACACGGTGAACAGAATAGAATATAAAACGTCTTGAACAGAACAAAACATTGTGTAACAGCCAAGATTTAGAAATAGTCATACCAGTTTGGGGATAAAAACATAGTATTTTAGGGTTGTTAGAGGAGAAGTTGCCTCCTTGAGAGAGGATCTCTAACCACAGTTAGCTCTGTTGTTTCTACTAACCAAAAAGATTGTAGCACTGATAAATGGCTGCGATTTTCTTGTTAAGATCTCCATGTGGCACCAGCAATAAATAGTACTAAACTTATGTTTTCTTGTTTCTACTGTGCACCTAGGTAGTACACCCTAAGGTCGCTTCAATGTTTTACATACAAATTTTACAAGGATAAACCTAATTAAAGAATAACTATTTAACTGGCTTATCTTCATTTGGCAACCAACATTTGCCTGGGGGAAAGGTTTCAAACACCCTAAGGTGTGTGCTGTGCAGCAACCCCTTCCCCTGCACTTCAAATAAATGAGAGTGCATTATGAATTCTGAAGCCATTTCAGTGTGTCATTAAGTCAATGCTTTTGAGTTTTGTTCTGATGCTGTTGCTATGCCAATTTGAGACAGGAAAACAGTCTTTAAGCGTTTACTGAAAACAGCGCTCATCAAAGGGGGAAAAGGAAAACAGGGGAAAATATCCAGACACCAAAGAGAAATCCAGACTCCCCTGTTCTAATGGCCAGTTCTCCCACAGGTGCACAGAGGCCTCTCCCTGCCCTTGTAAAATATCACATAATGTCTACACCCCCAAAATGTAACAGGAGAGATCAAAGAAGCACCAAGCTGAGGTTTTCTCACTGCTTCTCACAGACAGCTGCAGTGTTGCTGTGCTGGCACCCAAAAGCTTTACCACCCTCAGGCCACGCTGGGGCAAGGTCCTTTTTCTACATACAAGTACACGTGCACAAACCCTGAACTCAAACATAGAAAAAGCAGATAAGCTGGTATTAGCTCCAGGAGGTAGACATTTTAAATCTGCCCCCTGGTCATGCCCAAGAGAAACTAGTTTGCTGACTCTCTTAGCCATTCTGTACGCTGACCACATGCTGAAGAGAGACTTCCCAGGTGGAAGTCACACATGCCTGTTCGACTTGCTGAGGAGGTGCCATGATTTAACTGTGGAGGCTCCAGGTGAAGTGGTAGCTGTCAGGTGGGGACTGGATGCTGCTATGATCCCAACTCCAGGTAGCCCCCTGAGGATGGAGTTAATGTTATGTGGCACTAGGGCCTGTGAAGCAGCATAGCCTTTTCCATCCCTAGTAAACAATGTTTCTTCTCATGAAATACCTCAGCATTTAGTTGAAGTATGTTTAGAATCGTTCATATTTGCTAAAACAATACAAAGCAAAACCCACCAAACTCTTCAGAGCTCTCATTTGTAGCAAAGTATCGATATTGGCAATATTTTCAAAGTGAAAGTCAAGAATAAGGTTTCACTTTCCTTATTTTCTTTAGGGCGTCACGGTTCTTGTTTAATTCAACCATTCTTTATCCAAAGAGTTTAGCAGCGACAGAAAACCAAGTTTGGATACTTTGCTTAGTTTTATCCACGGGAAATATTTGCTTTTCATTCCCAATTTGAAGGAAGTTCTCAAAACACACAAAACTCCTGCTTCTGACCAGCTCTTCTCTGAAGATCAGTCCACGCTGAAGCTAAGGCTGCCAGCAGTCACCCCAGCCCCTCCACCCAGCTCTCTGCCCTCGCATGATGACTCAACATCTAATGACACAATCACACATGAGCTTTTCCAAAGCACCTGTCCTGTTTGACAGCCTGCAATGAATGAAAGGGTTGAGCAATGTTTATTTTTATCTTCTCTTTTTTTTTTTTTTATTTGAGCTCTTCTTTGGGGGCAACTGTCAAAGGCATATTTAAACACTTAAAAACTTGCGCACATCCTTCCAGTCGTGCTCCCACACTTACAAAATTGACCTTCAGAACTACAGCTGAGCAAAGTCACAGTTTCTTAGTAGAAGACTATTTTGCTTTTCTAGTTATGTTAAAGGGACCCAGTAGCATTTTGAATTTCTCATAAGGGAACTGGGAGACCTGTGTAGGCTTGAGATGCAGTAGTGATATTTCAGCTTCATAGGGAATTTGGAGCTATTCCAGCTCTTCCACAGCACAACAGTTTTAACAAAGAGGGTCATCCTGCCACATTTTGCAGAGAGAACACTGTTGCAGGTATTGCACATAAACCATTCAGCAGGGCAACTGTCCATGGGCCTGAGATGCTCATGGGGGCAGCACAGGCTGTGCTGACACATCCCAGCTTAACAAGTGTGTAGGTAGGACAGCAAAGTATTTCTGGTGCTTCCTTAATCCTTGTTTGAACAATTGACACATCACTTCCCCTTTTTTCCCACTGCTTGTCTTCTGTTGTCAGAGATCTCATCTCCTTGTGCTGATTTCCTTCTAACCATTCACATTCTGGGAGACTTTGACTTGTACCTGACCCCAAGAAGGAGCTGGCAGAGGGCCTGAACAAATGCTGGGTGCTCTCTGCAAACCCTCAGAACCTTCTCTTACCCTAGAATTTCCTCTTCAGTCCTGGTTGTCCTTCCCCTGCAAGCCCACCCACCCCCTCTCACTGCTAGGCATCTGCAGGCAGGCAAACATCTTCCTCTGGCTGTGCACAGCCTTGGCAGGCAGCAGCTCACCCAGCTGCCTGCTCTGGCTCATCAGGTATGCTGCGCAGCCAGCAGAAATAGCAAAGTGTACACCCTTCTCGAGTAAGAAATGTGCAGCAAAACCTTTTCTATGTAGCGCTTGCGTAGACAAGAGCGTGAGCATTTCAGTCCATTCATCAAGTGCTTTCACTTCTTCACCCTCTGGGAAGAGTGGATGCGATGACCATTCAGGGGCCATGCAGGGGAGCGAACCTTTGGCTTTGTGTGCTCTAGAATAACAATTCCCATTTGCTCACGTCACCCCCTGTTTATGGAGTAGTCCTGCAACCCTCCGTGGCTGGACCGTAGAGGAGCAGTTCAGCCACATAGAACCACATTGTTCATTAGCCCTGAGCAGGTTCATTGCTTTCTCTGGCATGACAGGTGAGCAGGCTGGCCAGTTTCCTAATGCACGCAAGCACCTGCAGTCTGTGTTTGTACAACTGTGTATCCTTCAGGTGAGCTGCTCACCCAGCCTGGCATTGTCAGATGTCTGGACTGTGTTGCGTGTGAGTGAAAAGGAAAGCGCTCCTGGATGCAACTGTGTACAGAGCCACCAGCTCCACACTGCTTTGCTTTCAGCATGTGGTACGAGAAAGTGGAAAGTGAAGTTGAGACAGCATTTACAGTTGCCATCAGTGGAAACAAATGGAAGGCTTTATAAAAAACCCCTTTTTCTTATTGTGTGTCATTCTTCACATTCACATCTGACAGCAGTTTTTCAGGAACCTGTCCATCCTGCCTCTCTTTCGCCTCCCCCAGATTTCTCTTCAGTAGGTACCACAGAGGTAAAGCAGTCTTTGATCAAGATAACTATTTATAAGCTATTGGTGGTTATTGTTATAGGAGGCCTACAGATGAGATCAAGGCTTCATTGTTCCAGGTGATGCATCCACATGGATGTCATGGGTCCCTGCTGTAGGGCTGGCACTGAAATGAGCTTTGAAATACTACCCCTGGCTACTAGCTCAAGGTTCACGTAAGCCAGCAGAGTTCCCCAGAGAGTGACATTACCAAACTCTCTTGGTGAGCTGACTCCACAGGCTAGAAAGGAAGAATAATATTTCAAATAAGTGGACTGGCAAAGTTCAAAGGGATAATAAGCTTTTAGATGCAACATGAAAGACATCTTCCTCTGCAAAGCTTTAGGATGGAATGTAGCCAGGCAGATAAACTATTTAAAAGCCCCTTTAATCAAGACTATTAGCATGGAGATTTTGTCTTAATTAAAAACATCCCCCTATTCAGTCACATTAAAGAGAAAGTGATAGAAAATGTAATTTGTTTCTATTTGAATTTTCTTTTTCAAAGAACAGTAAAAACATTTTTCCTTGCAGAGAATCACATCATCATTAAAAGCTATCTTTGAGAGAAGATTTATTTAATCTATTCCATTGCTCATTTTAACTTGGAGTAAACTGTTATGCTCATATTTCAATGAAAAAGGTAGAAAGCCTACTTTTTGGCTTCCCAAATGTTGAATTTTCTGTCCATAAGCAATAGTGAAGCAATGTAAAAAGAGTATTTTTCTTACAAATTTCCTGCCATCTCAAAAGATGATAAAACAATGCTAACTCATCTATAAAGCACCCTTTTTTTGTGTGTGCTTTTGGAAGCAAACCAGAAGGAGCCTATTCATTTTGCAGAAAGCAAAGCAGCCAGAATATTACCATGCACTTGTATTCAGCAAGGTGAGCACCAAACAGGGAAGAGGAGGCCTCAGGAGCCAGAGAGGACCATCAATGTACCTTCCTCTGTTCCTCAGTTAGGGCCTCAAAGTCCTGCCTGCAACCAGACTCCCTTCTTCCTTCCAAAATACTGTGGCTATTCAGCTCACAGTGATGAAGAACAAGAGAAAAATGTTTAGGAGCAGAGAAGCCCTTACAGAACAGCTGTGGCAGGGATGCTTCACATGGAAACGTGACATCTGAACGAAATTAGGTAGCCCTTAGCATGACAAGGATTGCTGTTCACTTTATTTTCAGCCAAATTTGCAGACCTGTGTGGTTACAGAGGAAGAACAGCATATGGGACAGGCGTGAAACCTCAGTGAACCTCCCCCACAGTGCTAAGCCTGCCAGCTAAGAAACCTAACCCAGGGCAGGGAAAATATCACCATCTGACAGAGCTTTGCCAGTGGGAAACAGCATTTCTCACAAGCTGAGAAGCGGTCCAGTGGGACAGCTGTGGTGAAGCTGAGGATATATATCTCGTTGGACTAGACCTGAAGAGGTTGCAGGGTCATTTGCTCATCAAGCTTCTATGGGTTTGCACTTCTCAGCTGTTGAGGTAACACCTTTGCTGTGAATCTATCTTCCTTCCTAAGCTGATGCTGACTAAACCGGCAGATCCAGAAGAAGGATATATGGCAATATATCAGGTACATAAATGCAGTGCTACATCTGTTTTATAGCACAGCCATGTGTTAACTCAGCTGTGTTGCTTGGACCCTGAGACATGGCTGGTCAGCTTCTACAAAAAGCCTTTTGTCAAATTGCAGGAAACCTAAAAGTAGCTCTGAAAATGCCTCATGTTCCCCATGATGTCTTGAGCAGTGCAGTGTCAAGGAGCATTTTACCCTCTCAAGGCACCCAAAGTGATCAGATATCCCCTTACTTGAACTTATCAGTGATGGAGCAGCAGCATAACCAAGCGTCTGCTTGATAAGGTGGAATGTGCCCATGCAACCTGGTTCTTCTGCACCCTCCTCAGCCCTACCACGCTTGGCAAGGCTAGTTTCAAATGGCAAACATTTCAGCTTCACTGTCTTGCAACAGTGACACTAACTGCATCCCAGTGTAGCTGCCCTGTTAAGGCAGGAGAACATATGTTGCATGGTAACTGCATTCTGAGGTTGCTGCCTGCCAGGACTCTTCAAAGAGCAAGGTTGCTCCCTGGACCTCACTAAAAACATGATACATGTATGTTTTGTTCTACAGATCTGTACAGGAACAGAGCATCATCTGCCTTTTGACAGAGAAGGAGCATCTGCATCACAATAGCTATCCACAAACTTAATGCAATCTTTTCCAAGCAGGTCTAAATCACAGGCATCCTCTTTCTTTACTTGACAGCTTAGTCCTCTACCTTAGGCTTGCAAAAACTTGATGAAATATGCTAACTTCCAGCAGGATCTATTTGTTTCCATTTCTTAAAAGGTACTCATGCAGGCCACAAGCTGAATAGAGCTGCGCCAGCTTATGGCAGCAAACGTCTGGCTTGTACCCTTTTGTGGGCCTTAGTAAGACTTGCTTACTAAGCCTTGAGCATCACCTTGTTCTGCCTTGTGAGTTACAAACAACCTTTCCTGGAGGAACAGAAAAGTCAGGATCTGCCTGAGGTGTTTGGAAGGTTCCTCGGCATTCAATCTATTTAGTTGCTACTTGTAATTAAATCCATATGAGGGTGGTTTGGTGACTCTAGTTAATTAATTAGGCTCTTGTTTGATGCTGGTTACTCTTACAATCAATTAGAAAAAAACCCCAACTATTTCCAGTATTGTCTCTTCAGATAAGAATTAGCTGCTTTTTCTGATATAATCACCTCTTAGGAAGTAGCCAAGAAAGATTCATTATTGCCTCTTGAAGCTAAAGAAATATCGAAGGTATTAAAACACTGACATTTTGAGATCCATGGGATCAGCCAGACAGCTGCCTGAAGGCAAGCTCCAAAATTACTCATCCGATTTTGTTGCTGTGATATGGTATTGTGGCATACAACTGTTGTGACTCACTCCCTCCCCTGTCAAGCTGCATGCAAATGGCTTTGCCCCATTTGTTGTGGTTATAATGAACTCAAAGGGGCCAGCACGAGAAACCCAGAGCTGCTTGTGGTGTTGATTTAGATAATGAAATAAGAACTTGCTAGAATCCTTATTTCTTTTACCGTTGCAAAATGAAATGCTGCAGGTAACCTGATCAGCAGATCCTGAGAAAAACAGCATTAAATCATTTGGGTGCAGGTGGTTTGGACGGATTGGCAATGTCTGAATGTCCTAAGAAAATATTATTTCTTCTAAATAAGTCTCCTTGCTTTCATCCACCTTTCCTGGTCCCATTTTCATTTTATTACAGTCCTTTCCAAAAAGCATTAAGAAGACAAGATGAAAAAACCTTGCTTGGTGAGTAGAGCTCACCTGTCTATGCCCATTCTTCTTGATCACCTACTGCAGTCTCTGGCTGCCATCCAGCTGGAACTCTGTCTTTCAGCCCTGTGCTGGTGACTTTAAGCTTACCATCACCTATATTTTTGATCTTGCTCTAATAGACTGCACAAAGGCAGGCAGTGGTCATTGAGCATGTAGAAGCAGCTTTGGTTTCTTTGTCTGCTGGCCAGGACAGCCTGTGGGACACCCTTGGCTTAATTCACCAGTTCTCCAGGCTGCCTGAAGCTGCCACAGGTCACAGTGGAACAATCATTTCACTACCACATTTCATCCCTTTCTCTGAGCGGATGTTTTAGAGACACTGAATACTTCTGGGCATCATTTTCTTTTTCACAGAAGAAAACAGGATAAATCACTTTTTTGACAGTTCGGAAAAAGCAGATTTACTTTTCTCTGTTTCTCTGTTCAAGGAGGTGGTAAAAGATAGGCCCTAGCAGTACACCAATGAGATTCAGCTCACAGGCATTCCTTCTTCTCTAACCTACAATCTGGCTGGGCACATAAACCAGTGCAAATGCAGAGGCCTGAGTAACATTAGGAAATACCTTTCCTCAAATCTCCACTTTTGAATAAGAATAGATTTTAAGATCAAAAATCCCACCACCACCACAGTCTTAGAACAAGGAAACTCTACTCAAGCTACAGCAAGACCTTACTGCCTTCTCAGCAACTCTGTTCTTGGCCTCAGTGTTTCAACTGCATTTTGTGCACTGGTTCAGAGCCACAAAGTGAAAAACAGGGAATACATTTTTACTCACCTGAATGTTTTTTAAGTCTTACCTTTGAAAGATTTGAAGTCAAACCCACTCAAGAGCTTGGTACCTTGACAGATTATGCTTGTGTGTTTTTCTAAGCTAAGTAGCAGAAGATATTCTCAGGGTTTCTTCCTCTGCCCAGCATGCAAAGTCTTGTCTCCATGGTCACCGTACAAGTCAACTGGAAAAACAGTTTCTTCTAAATACTTTTCCATCCCTAATAGCTTCCAAAACTCTTTCTATGAGCCTGACCTCAAACCAGGTGTGCACACGAGCGTTTATTCATGTGTGAAGAGTTATCCAAATTCTACCCTTTTATTTCCTAGGAGGTTAGTTTTTCTACTGGTTTCCCTCTTTAAGCATTTCTGAAACACACTGGTTATGCTGTGGTATGACCTTCCCTAGCTAGTGGCAACCCTCAAGTCTGCTTTCTGAGGAGAAGCAAGAGCTCTTTCACATTTGAATGGTGAAGTTTCTTCAGAGGAAAGGGAATGAAACCAGCCAGACCACCCTGGGCTCTGCAAGCCAGGGGTCACAGATACATTTTTATGTGGTCTATATTTGTGTAGGAAGCTCCCACAGACTTGATTTGTGAAATGTATCTTATGCCCAGACTCTCCATGTCCCCTCTTCCTCACCCTAGTTTAAGTCCTGAGCTTGATTGTCTATTTCAAGTTCAAAAAAGTTATCCCCGAACACCCCTAAAAGCCTCTCACAATGTATCCAGGGCCAGATGCAACCTGCAGGCAGCCTCAAATCAGGCAGGAGACACAGGGATCACAGCTGGGAACTCAGGCTGGCACTGGCACATGTGACACAGATGTAACCAGGAGAGGGACATCACTGTAATAATAAACAGCAGTACTTCACATCACAGCTCCCAGTTCTCCTCTGCCTTTCCGCAGCTGCATCTGCCTTCAAAGTGCAGAGAATAGGGTGCACACCCTAGAAAAAGGTCAAAGCAAAAAAAAAAAAATCCCTTCTGG